>OY755172.1:15069955-15103935 GCA_963576735.1 Bedellia somnulentella | reverse complement strand
CCGCCGCACACGCTGTCCACCTGCGGGGAGGAATCATTGGGTATGGGATGGATATACTATTATCTAGTTTTGAAGAAATAAATTCAGGCTGTTATTAGGGGATTAGACATGACTGAATGAGAGGTGTCATCTGATATTCATTCCTAGTTTGGACAAATATTTTTCACAAAACCACAACCAACCCCCTGTATGGAATGATTTGGTTTTCTTTACAAGATAACTTATATAGGATAGATAAATTATGATCCAGTTTTAAATATATGAGTGTATACATGATTGAATGAATTTATTAGTTTTAATGTATAAATACCATGATATCGATCATTTGTACTCTTGGTCGAAAACTTCCTCAGAAAGTGGAAGATGATAGTGAAAAAGGCAGGCAAACAAACACACAAAATGTCACAAGTATTGGTCAAGCCACTGCGAAGGTAATTTGTAACATCGACAGTGACAAGAATCTCAAATATCAGATAGGTTAATAAATGAAAATAAGTATGACTGAATACCTCAGCATGAACCGCAATAAGATTATTAATGATTTCATAAACGTATGGACGTGCATCTTCCACGATCGAATCCGGGTCCAGATTGTATCTTCCCATGTACATGCTAGGCTCTATAGTTCCCACCAACGGGTCGCCTTTGTGCTCTAAGTAAGTCTCGGCTATAGTTGATTCCAGAGTCGTTAGCGCATCTTTGGCGGCTTGAAGTGCTAATGTCGGCTTCGGGAACTCGTAACTGTAACAATATATTAATTCTAATATTACAATGGTCACTTTGATTTATCTTTCAACAGAACTCGGAAGTACACATACATGCACTTACTGCGGTATGAAATAGTTTAATTAACTAATATCTGTTGATGAGTCTTTATACCAAATTTCAACCTTATACGATCGAAATTGCGGAAGTTTCATACAAACTTCAATTTCCCATAATTCTCTTTCCCGTGGGAATCTACCTACTCAATTTCAGATCTCTAGGTCTAGTCGTTTAGATTGGGCGCTCTTTGTCAGTAAGCCAGTAACGGAACGATGTTATATATAGAGATTTTAGTCCTTCGAGTCAAACAGACGAAGAAATATTACTTGGCAAATGATTTGAATAAATTTCAGATTTTCCAGAATTGTCTAAAGGACTCACTGCCAAAGAGAAGATAGATTTAAAAGCATATATGGAAACGTAGAGAGAGATATAAACAACAAGGTTGAAAATGCATTATCAACTTAGTCGTTTGGCTACATCATTTTCCTACATCTATCTCGCTTGCACGTACTGCACATACTTTATCTCTATTGACTCAACCTATTTCATAATACTCCTACTAAATATTATGTTATGTTTGTGGTTCGAGCAAATTTTAAAACTCTTCCCCTTATATATTTTCTATTTTATAGAAAATACCTCTGACTTCTTCAGTTTTCATACTCTTATCTTATATTCGAAGAAAAAACATCACAAAAAATCTTCAGACCCTGCAAATCTCCTACAAAACCTCTACTTTTCACAACACAGTTCCTTACCTGTCAAACGCGTTAGCAACGTTGACCAAAGTGACTCTTCTCGTGTAGTGCGCGTTGGAGCCGGCGATGAGCAGGCGTTGCTGCCACGGCGGAGACCGGCCCTCGGTCGCCTCGCTCGCCTCGCCCTCCTCTAGCGGCTGGTCTAGCGCCACGGACAGACTGTTGTTGCTGAACTCCTGGATAGCAATGTTGTTATTTAAATTTGATTTATTTATCAAAAAGTGTGTTGTGTGTGTGTGTGTTTGTAATGGGCCATTTGATAAGTAGGAATGAATTGCTGTGTAGCTATGTATATTAACCCTTTTCTTCTCGCAGTGTCGAAAACGGCGATTTTAAGTGATAACTAGGCGATCAGGTTGGATTTATTTCACCACTTTACGGGATTTATAGCAATGAGTATCAGTGAGTATCGTTATCTAAAGAAATTAATTGTGTTGTATAACAACGTTAAAGCGTGATCATAAACTCACCTGATCTGAATGCTGCAACGCCAACGCATGCAGCACCTGCACGAACGCAAGCAATATCTGCTTAGCCTGCGTATGTAATATCGCCACAGGCTCCCCTCCTCCCCCTCCCGCGTTCCCCCCGCCCCCCGCCAGCGGACTCTCCCGCCGCCCGCCCTCCCACACGCACTGGTGGATGGAGGACGCGCACTCCCTGATGCTGCTCTCTAGGAGTTGTGGCTGAAAATTTGGTAAGCAAGTCAGAGTAGTTTGCTTATGTAATATTGCCCCCCACCCCCTTCTTCGCTTTCTCACACACACTAGTGGTTGGAGGACGCGTACTCGCGGATACTGCTCTCTAGGAGTTCCGGCTGGAAATTTGATACGCAGTTTACCAGCGCGCTTTCACAGAGTAAATTGACTTTGATTACTGAATCAGGGCACGACCAGTATCTACTTTGGGCTCATTTATCATATTTCCCCCGATCCCCGCACGCCCCTCCCACACGCACTGGTGGATGGAGGACGCGCACTCCCTGATGCTGCTCTCTAGGAGTTGCGGCTGGAAATTTGAGACGCAATTTAGCAGCGCGTTTTGACATAGTAAAGTGACTTTGATTACTGAATCAGGGTGCGACCAGTATCTGCTTTGGGTTCAAATATAATATTTATATATAAAAGTGTAGCGAACTCAAATTTATCCGTGATTGACTTTGATATTTATGCTTTCATAATATATCTTACAAACAATGCCGGATGACTAGTGGCATACTCCTGCCACTTACGATTTGCTATAGGCCCCGCTTAAGCTTAATTCGGCACTGCTTACAAATATTAAATCAGAACTAATTATTTGAGAATGAACATTTCACATACCTGTAAAATATTTAAAATAGTTCATAAGATACTTACAAGATGTGTGATAGCTCCATAGTCTGTATACTCCTCAATTTTCCAAGTTTCTTTATCAGCAAACGTTTTGACTTTCTTGAGAGTGCGTTGTAAAAATACTGTCATTCCGTGCACGCGGTAATCGAAAATCACCTTTTCGACTATACTGAGAGGCTGAAATAAAAAACATACATCCCAAATTATTAACTTAAAAGTATTGAGTACATGAACTGATTTATATTGTAAACTATAGTAGGCGCATTATGAACTGTGTCGTGAGCACATAACAGTAAATTCAGTAGTAGTTAATGTGAATTTATATAGGGAAATGACACAACGACTCAATTGATAATGCACGTACTATAGTTTTTTCATCCTAAATTCTTCGTAGGGCAAGTCCATCCTGATGAGCGCGTCGTAGGCGTCCCGCAGACTGCGCAGGTTGGCTCGCAGTCTGGCGCGCTACAACTACATGTTACCGTAAACAGCAAAGATTCACCTGCGAGGGCAGGTCCATCCTGATGAGCGCGTCATAGGCGTCCCGCAGACTGCGCAAGTTAGCTCGCAGTCTGGCGCGCACCCGCTCGCCGGTAGCTGTCCCTGTTCCCAGCAGACACGCGCGCATGTGCTGCGACCATAGCTCTACGCCCGCTATTATCATTTGCTGCGAAACATAGATACGTGTTTATAGGAGAAAAGCACTAATACGAATTTACTTGAACGACACGCACGTACGTGATCTAGAGGTTAGGCAAACGTATTTAAATGAGTTAGCGAATGTTACGAATATACATCAAAGTCCGTCAAAATGATCACGTATTTGTGTCAAAAAAGATTATATGTGAATTTATAGGAAGTGCGTAGTTTAGTGGTTGACGACTTGCTTTTATGGGACAGCGCTGACTGCCGGCATGGCATGGCAAAGGATTTCGGTACAGATATAGCATTTTTAATCTTATTACCATGCGTATAGAATTCATTTTACTTCATTTTGACACAACGATGCCGACGTTCTGTCCTACCGCGGCCTCCCTCGGCATCGTTGTGTCAAAATGAATTCTATACGCATGGTAATAAGATTAAAAATGCTATATCTGTACCGAAATCCTTTACCATGCCATGCCGGCAGTCAGCGCTGGCCCTAAATAAGGGCTCCGGTTCGATCACAGGGTCTTAGGATTCTTAGTCTTTGATGTCATATGAGTGTATCGTATAATAATATATATTATCGTCGCGTTAGTATCCCTTGTTACAATTCATAATTGTAATTTTCCAGGTTGTGCAAAGTACATAAAGTGTAATAATAAATAAATCCATCTAAATATCGCACCTCCGCTCAAATAGTGACACAACTCAAAAACCAAATTTTTGAAAAAATCGTATTTAAAACTTACATTTCTCTTTATTTTTAAATTTTTGCTCTTGTTACGACAACTGATCATAATTACAAATTAACAAGCTATACATATGCCAGTTCAAGAGTTAACTTTTTGATGTTTATCAATGGTTAATTAACGTAATGGTAAAACAAGAGGGATTCAATTATTTTTTGAGTTGTGACACTATTTGAGCGGAGGTGCGATATATTTTGCAGCCTCAAATTTTACAAAAAACTCTTATATATACTTTTTCGAATATCGGTCTAATTACGACAGGTTATAATGAAAAATTGCTATTATTCATGGGTATGCATGCATTCCATACAGGGCAAACAAGTTGTTGCACAAAAAGAATTATTTATTTCTAACTATAATTTCGTTAAGAGACGCGGTATCTATGAATAAAATGTATTTAAAATGATGAATTTACCTTAAATTCATCTTGTCTCTGTGGAGCACCAGGATTTCCACCGAGCTCACCCGCAAAGTACCTAAAAACAATAATTACTTTAAAATAATCCTATCTGACCGCTCTGACTTCGCAGGCTTATAATAGTATTTAAATAATAAGAAAGTACAAAAAACTTATTATTTATATTTATAAAATTATTACATCAAAACAGAAATGGCAGATAGCCAAAGGCCACAGAAGTTCCTTTTCAAAATCTGTCGAAGCTTTTTAAAGATTGATTGAAGAATAAGAAAAGATTGAAGATTCCAAGCATTTAAACTGAAGAACTAAAATGTTAAAAGTAGCTGTATGCACCCTACTTTTAACATTGTAAAATGTTTAAAAAGGCCTGAAATAGTATAACATCAGTTGATACCAAATGGCCAGCGCGCAGCGTCCATAGTGCGGCTACCTAACCACCTTATCTCCCGCGCCAAGCTCCACTCGCCTTCGTTGTCAGTTTCCTTCGTCTTGCTGCTTGATACTTGCAAGTGTTACTAATGTATATGTATGTAAAGTATAGTATGTGTATAGTACCACTTGGCCAGAGTCCATAGTGCGGCCACCTCATCAGCCAGAACTCCGCTGGCGGCCGCCGCCCACGTCTCCCGCGACAAGCTCCACTCGCCTTCGTTGTCAGCTTCCTTCGTTTTGCGCTTGCCTGCTTTGAAGGATTGTGTGTTTAATATAGACTAGAGAGATCGGGATTCGATATAGGGATCAGGAAGAAATATGTTTGGAAGAAATCGCTAGAAAGCATCTCCTAAACAAGTTACTTTAAAAAATGTGATGCAAAATGACAAATTATTAAAAAATATACTAAGAATAATACGAAGATGGCAAGAAATTCAAGGTTTACTAATATTATAAAGGAAACCACTTGTTTCTTTAAAAGTCAAAAAGTTAAATTTTCAAAATTAAGTTAATAACTAAAATTTTTTGAACGTCAAAAGATTAAATTTACAACAAAGAAACTTCTTACATTTACAATTTTTCAAAATATATATTGTATAATTTTGGGTTTAACATATCTTCTTTGTATATTATTTTTGTAAGCCTCTTTCTTGCCCGGAAGCCTGTGACGCGATGAGTTAAGCTAGAAATTTGGTTCAGGTATCGTTTTGTACAGTTCGCGGCCGTGGTGTGCACAAAATTCAGACATCTGATGTAACTGGATTAAGTTAATTGTTACAGATTTTCAAAGTTTCTATTTTGGCCCATAGACTTTGCTTGAGTGTCATAAGCGCGCGCAAACTTTAGTCGATCAGAGATGCGCTGTGATTGGTCGGATTTTTTCAAACCGGCCAATCAGAAAAATTCACTAGATGTTCAAAAGAGCTGCGCTGTGATTGGTCGGAAAATTTCAAAATAAACTCATTTTATTGGACGCGACGTAGTCGCGCCAGGGTTACCCACTAGTATTTATTCGTGAACGCGATTATTTGAAGGACTACTGGTTCAGATTGAGAGTTTTGAAAGAGCTACCTTCGCATGTGCGAAGTTCGCTGGTTTCATTAAATTAAATGGCATAATAATGGCGCGCATTCCAGCAAATATATCAAGATTTTTTTTAAAATTGTGAAATACAGATTATATTTTTTATTTACCTTTTTCAGATGATTCTTGTTCTTCTTTTTGCTTGAAATGATCTTTTACTTTATTCAATAATTTAATTAAATAGTCTTTCCGGCTACTGATAGCAAGCCAAGCAGCATCACCATCCCAGTTTAGACTTAATAATAATCTGTAAAATTAATTCAGGGTCGGTCATTTTATAATAATATAATATCAGTCTAGCTTTGCTAGCTCAATATTCAGTGCGTTTCGCAAAAATTAACATCTTATTAACATTCAAATATTGCAACTAAATATTGTATGTATTATCGCATAAAAATAAATATTTATTCTTATATTTTCTTTTTTCCCATTCATTCAATGTAAAAATGTAAAGTATACAATGTTTTAAAAAAAGTATAGCGTCGGCTTAGAATATTACTACCCCATTTCTTCCCGCAGGTGTTCGTAAGAGGCGACATTTTTAAAATTTTGAATGGATTGGTTGCTGCTGGCCCTGTGGCCTGTGCGGCTTCACCATGACTATGTGTGCCGGGCAGCTGAGGGCCACACTGGCAGGGTAAAGGAAGTATAGCTAAATCGGATAGAGGGAGAAAGGAGCTCTAACAAGGTGACCAAGCGGGAGGCTTATGTCATACAGTGCGAACTCTCGCGTCCGTCGGAAGGCCTATGCCTGTGGCAGGCAAAGGGTTCTAATTTGGGGTTATTCGACCTCGCCGGCGAGGTCGGTGTTCTCGGAGGCCTTAAGCCCTGAGACCTTAGGGTGATCGGGTCCTGAAGAGGCGACTTCGGGTATTGGGCCTTTTTAAGTGAATTTTGGGCGATGTAGTTGGAGACCCATCACCAAGCTCATTTATTTTTAGCTAACTTTTCCCCACTCAACATACAAAAGTGACTGAAAAATTTGTAATTCTGAAGCTCTGGCTACCCTTTTCAGGGATTTATTGACGTGAGTATATGTATGTGTTAAAAAAAAAACAATATTGTACCTGATGTATTTCCTTTGGTCTTGTATGTTAACTGGCATATTCTGAGTCATAGCTACTAATTTTTCCATTAAATCTTGTATCTTTTTATCAATATCACCTAATATTTGCTGGAACATCTAAAATAATCACCCATATGAGATAAAGCTTACTACCTCTTTACATTATTAGCAATATTACGTTATTATTACATGAATAATGGTCTATAAATCATACTAATTTCAACCAAAAACCAATATTCTAGAAAGATTCATAAGCCATACTCAGTTATGTACTAAATTAATTATGATATTGGTATTTTATGTGGTTGAATAAAAAAAATACAACTATGAGCGACATATCACAACTACTATTTAAACTTGACAAAAAGCAAATTAGTTGGATTACAGCCACCCTCACGGGGCATGGCCCTTTTAACAAACACTTGTTTACTGTGTTACAGATAGCCCTCTGTGCAGAGCATGCATGGAAAAGGAAGAAACAGCTGCGCACGTGCTCCTCGAGTGTACAGGTGTAGCGGATTACAGGGTAACACACCTGGGTGACGCCAGGTCGCTCCCTGAGGTGTTCAAGGACGTTAGGGGGATCCTGAACTTCCTTAGTGAGCTGGGATGGCTAGAGTAGTGCCATCCCTTTATCACGCAAAACAGGCGCACAGTAGACGTCGACTTGCGCAAATTACCCATTCAACATAATAACATAACATAACATAAACGTTCACGCCGAATATCTCCGAAGGGGTTGGCAGAGGTACTAATACTTCTGAACATCACGTGACTTTGTCACCTGGTGTTCATAGTACCCACGTTTTGCATGGACAGTGTACTCACGTGATAGGGGGCAGGCCTATCGCCGTTTTGTACGAATACACTGTCACATGACATAGTACAACTCAGCCATGTGGGTTTCCTCACGATGTTTTCCCTCACGGTTAACAACCATGATAAATTAACCACACATATGTCTTTAGAAAAGACAAATTGGTGTAGGCTCGACCCAGGATTTGAACACTAGTCGTTTGCACGATAACCGAGTGTTCTACCCACTGGGCTATCCCATTCAAATACAAATAAAATACAATACTACTAGTGATAGGTATGTAGCCTTTTTAAGCACATTCATTCATCAATCTGTATGTATCCTCAGATATAAAAACACGAAACCTACTTACTTTCACATCAGTGTTTCCAAATAAATTTTTAGCTCGCGTGTAATCGTTGATCACCAAATCGTACTCTTTTTTCTTAACATTATTGTCAATTGTTGCTGGCAATTGAAACAAAAATTTATGTCTCATGAGCAGCGCTAACAGTTCTCTTGTCTTATCTGCATTCTCTTTTCTGGCTATTATCTCAGAGAACAGTGAGTCTGCTAAAGTAATGGATTCTGAAATAAAAACATGAGCACTTAGATAAATCATAAAATACTGTATTTATATTTCATTGCTTAAGCAGGATGCAGAAGAAGAAAGATAAAGCAAGTTTATTAGATTGTCACAATATTTATAAGGGTTTATTTTCAACAAGAGAACTAGCCTCTTGCTGCAGTATGCTCAGTGATTTCATTTTCTAGAGAAATTTACAGAACTATATACCCCCCTCTGACACTATTATACACCATATTAAATCTATGACAGGATAGCATGTAATTACAGGCAAATAAGTAATGAATATAAACAAATGATGAATATGTTAAGATTTTCCCAAGGGTTCTTAGTAACTTCTTGTTTAATTTAATGTTTTTTGACATGAATTCCTCATGTGGGGATTATTACTCATAAATAAAAGATGTTATTAAAGGAAAGAAAAATTTCGACACTGGCGGGGCAAACACTACTTGAACGTGTAAAAAAGAAACAAAGGATAGAGAAATTTCGCGCTGGATGCCAACTGACACTGTAGCTCAGTTGGCAGAGCGACGGGGGCGTATACCCGAAGGTCGCGGGTTCGAACCCCGCCAGTGTCGAAATTTTTCTTTCCTTTAATAACATCTTTTATTTATGAACTTCTTGTTTACCTTCAATAGCTGCCTTCAATGTAGGCAATGGTTCCTTTCCATTCTTCCTCTGATCTTCTTCAAAAATATTCTTTAGTAGCACCAGTCTATCAAGCTGCTCCATAACAGCACCCGTATTTGTCTTCAGGAAACTAAGCTGTCCCTCTTTTTGGCCTTCAACCTTAAAATATTTATATTGTTAAAAATATGATTTAAGTTCCATAAGGTTTTTTAGGGTTCCGTAGCCAAATGGCAAAAGCGGGACCCTTATAGATTCGTCATGTCTGTCTGTCTGTCCGTCCGTCCGTCCGTATGTCACAGCCAGTTTATTCCGAAACTATAAGAACTACATTATTGGAAATTGGTGCGTAGATGTATTCTGTAAACCGCATTAAGATTTTAAAATAAAATCTGAAAAAAAAAAACCAAAATTTTTAGGGTTCCCCATACATAGAACTGAAACTCAAAATTTTTTTTTTCATCAAACCTATTCGTGTGGGGTATCTATCAAAAGGTATTTGAAAATGATGTTGAGGTTTCTTATATCATTTTTTACAAAACTGAATAGTTTGCGCGAGAGACTTTTTCAAAGTGCTAAAAAGTGTGTCCCCCCCCCCCGTAACTTCTAAAATATGGGCATGATAATACTGAAAAAAATATATGATGTGTATTACTATACAAACTACTAACGAAAATTGGTTTGAATGAGATCTGGCCCGTAGTTCTATTTTTAAACGTCATAAATCAAATTACTTACCTAATTTGGCTCCTATGATTTTCACACAAACGGGATTTTCTATATATATGATAGTACGGAACCCTTAGTGCGCGATCCGACTCGCACTTGGCCGGTTTTTTATACCACTTTTTTTGTGTTTCATTTTTTGGTACGTAATAAAACACATAAACAATGCATTGCATCTCCAGAAAATAAATTACAATGTTTTTTAACAAAATACAGTATCATATTATAATTATTATATATTATATATATATTGTAAAGATTTAGCATATTTACCTTTCTTTGTAAGAACTTCAAGCCTGCTTTTAAGTCTTCATAAGATGTATTGCTGTGGTGCTCCAAGAGGTACCAGAGAGGTTCAAAATTTTCATCAGGAATATTGCCTGACCTGAAAAAACATGTCTATGATATTTAAAATAATCCTAATTAATATTTCAGTTAAAACTGTTGCCCACCAATAATTACTTTCAAATTTTAAATACTAACAGACTTTTCATTAAACATATGGACCACAGTTTCTTAAATTATTGTGTCATGGATTTTCAATCAATAAATTTTAATCAATCTATGAATTTGTAAACAAGATATGTTATTACCCATTATTACATTATGTTTCTGTGATGCATATGCTTCTAGAGCAAAGTCAGGAAACCGTGTGTTGGATCATCAATGCTAGCAAGTGGTGGTAAAGCCACAAGAAATGTTATAACAAATTATTTCCTGGCTTTGGACATGAAAAGACCCAAGTTACATTTTTCATAAAAAGAAATTAAAATAGAACTGATGATATACACCAAACAAGAATGTGGCAAAAAAATGCACTGTTGAAACTTTGTACTTACGGTATATTCACTAACAAAATGATGACTGATCAAAACTACAATTTCCACTTACCCATCTGGAAATAGCTCCAGAAGTTCTTCCTCAGGAAACTTGCATTCATCACCCTCAGTGGACAAACCCAATGGGTCAGGTGGTACATAGGCTGTGGGAGACATGGGTCTGCGGCCCCAAGGCAGAGAAGGAGGAGCTGCCTCCTCCACCCATACTGCACTCTCTTTGACTGGACCAACAGACTCATGATAACCTGCAATGATTAATTTAACTAATCAATGGAAATAGACAATATTGTTCATTTCAGTTTTTGAATAGCAAACTTTGTGAAACAAAATGTGCCTGGGTCATCATATCTATAAGTTGAATAGTGAAAAGTTACCCTGGAATAAGATAATGTTCTTTTTACATAAAAATGGATCTACATGAAGGTCATAGAACAACAGAGGATATTCGCACTAAATAGTTCAATTATCAAATGAATTTTATATGAAGCCTATTTTTATAGATCTAGCAATGTTAATAGTATTTTTTCCTTCCGAAAATCACCCTAAAACAATAAAAAAATCACACAAATTAATTTTGTTAGGACACTTCACTTCACACATTCACATCTTTCACACTGTGAAGTAATGTTAAAATCAACAATCACCTCTGAATTGTACTGTAGATGTTCCTTCTCCACCAGATATTGTAGTAACAATAATGTCTCCTCGGCCTTTACATGGTCCAGAGCGGGCTACTATTTTATTTTTACTTTTCCACTCAGCAGACAATAAACAATCACATCCACAAATTTTCAAACCTGTAAATAATTGTGATTAGTAGTGTTGTTATAACAGATTGTTAATTTCACTCAAGATTGTAAATACGCCAGACCTACCAACTAGGTCGTTAGAGTTAGTGCCTAAAAATTCACCACGTATTGTTACGCGAGTTCCAGGAGGACCTTCTTTGGGAGAAATACCAGTAACTACAGGGGGTGGACCCATGATCAGGGTGATGAAGAAGTAAGTTTAATAAGGTATTCAAAGTCAAATTTGTTTCTAATACAATAATAAACCTTTAAACTTCATAAACCACAATATTTACAAAAACAATGTAAAACACGAGTTAATAGGAAATAAATAAAGCCGATGAAAAACATTCAAAAGAAAATTGGAAATGTAAATGTAAATATAACTTTAATAAAAAAAAACGTTTTATTCTCTAACTATAACTAAAGTTAAGAATGCTCTTCTTTTGAGCCTTTTTAAACTAGGTTAAAAAAAGTTTATTTTATACTTTGAAACTCTCTAAAACTCTCATAGAAAGTAATTTTATAATATTATGATTTAACTATATCTTTTATAAAGGTTTTTGTTCTCCCTTAATGTAACATTCTTACGCACTATATTAGTATGACACTGGCAAACATGTTGTTCTAGCCAGCCATAATTTAATAAAACATGATTTATTTATTAATTTTTTATTTAAGTTCATTAGCAACTTTACTTTGTGATTTTATAAGATTTCCAGCCTAATGATAATGAGCTTGAGAATGTAAACCATTTTAGCAACACGGTATTGCAAGTAAAATTTGTCCTTTATTAAAATGTGATAAAAGTTATTGCATTAATAATGGCACGTTCTACGTTCAGGTAAAAATAACCATATACAATTTTGGTTACATGATGTTTCAGATGTAATAACTTTAACTAAATAAATATTTACAGTGAGGTTGATGAGTATGGGTTCGAGCGCAATAAAGACTTTGATTTCCAAAGCTACGAGGAATTCATGTCGTCGTATTTAAAAGTATTGGCCACGAGAGCACAGAAATGGGCGGTTATAGTTGGAGAAGGAAAGTCGGTCAAACGAACCAATACTATTAAACGATATGTTAGAAAAGGCATACCAAGTGAGTTATACTGTAAAAATAACTAAACACATAGACTTTACGTTTATGATAACAGTTTAATTGTTACTTATCATTTATTTTTATTATAACCTATTTGATAGTACTTGTATGTACCCCTCTAGGTGAACATCGCCCATCAGTGTGGATGGCAATATCAGAGGCAGAAAAGATGCGTGAACAATCTCCAGACCTCTACCACAAAATACTTGATAGTCCATTTGAGAAAGAACTTGTTGATTTGGTAAAAACAGACTTACCCCGCACATTTCCTGATAACATCTACTTCACAAAGGAAGCTAACCATCAGACCCATCTTTTTCATGTATTGATAGCTTATGCACATAACAACAGAGTGGTGGGATATTGCCAAGGCCTCAATTACATAGCAGGTAATTTAAATCTTTTTGTTCATGAAAACCTCATGTGGGGATTATTACTAATAATTAAAGAATAAATAAAGGAAAGAAAAATTTCCAGCCTGTGTCAAAATTTTTCTTTCCTTTATTTATTCTTTAATTATTACATAGCAGGTAATTTTGTAAGGCTGATTACAATCATAATTGAAATAAGCTATTATGTAATATTTTTACTCTGCAACTATTACAACAATTTTTTTAAATTTGAGTACAAGTAGTACTTTCAAGATACACAAAATATACGAAAATTGTATCTTAGGAAGGACCAAACAACTACTCACCTTCGAGTGGTTGTTTGGTCAGTTTATCCGAAAGCCATCCCCATTCAACTACCTATCCAGCTCTTTCATATGCCCTCTCATAAATCAGAAGTTTTGATTATTTCCAATTTTACCTATCAAATGTAAAAACTGAATTATATATATTATTATAGCATAATTATAACATTACAAATATAATTTATATAAATATAACATTTATATATAATTATAAATATAACATTTATGTTTTGGATCATCATAGCTCACATCTGTCGCCACAGATTGTTGGCAGATATTTACAATTACCACTAATGATAGTAGCTAGGACCAAAGGATAAGCAGCTTGCAGATGTAAAGAATTTATGGTTTCAATGCAGTTAGTAGTATATTTGGCTTAGCAAAATTACAATTGTTGCTTTGAAGTATTTGTGTTATTACAAGTATGGTTGTATTGTTAATTTAGCAATTTTCTTGACTATATTAATGATCGATATGAGTGCTATAGGCTAACATTAATTTTATTTTTTTAAGGTTTGTTATTGCTGGCAACAAAAAGTGAAGAAACATCATTTTGGTTGCTAAAAGTTTTGGTTGAGAAGATTCTGCCAGATTATTACACCAGGACTATGGATGGCCTCATTGTGGATATTGAGGTACTGTCTGAACTAGTCAAGAGTAAAGTACCTGATGTTCATCAACATGTCATTAATTTAGGTAAGTGTCAATAAAATAACTTTTGACTCGTCCTATCAAAATACCTATAGTCAAAGCACCTTAACATCCCTTTACACACCAACAACTATGACAATGATTTGTAAGGTTTACATGTCTCAAATAAGTTGTGTGACATCCTTAAGAAGACTCATCCAGGGCTTCCCAAACTTTATTTCGCTGTGCTGCCCTTAGGAATGGGCCATTTTTTTTTTGTTACGCCTCTAGTAATGAAAACAGCCTACCATGCCTAGTTGTGATGAATGTCCTTGCCAAATATATATATACAATCTACCTAATGTGGTTCCCCTGGCGACGCACTTGGTTTAGTGTCCCCGTCCCTGTTGCGTCGCGACACACAGTTTGGGAAGCACTGGACTAATCAATTAAGCAAATACAAAATTTTGACACCAGTGGGCCCCGAACCCACAACATCTGGGTCAACTGAGCTATGGTATAAAGGCCCACTTGTCGTCTTTGAGTCCCGCTGGAGTCAAAAATATTCTCCACATGAGGATTTCATGCAAAACAAAGCCTAATCATGTCCTTAAAAAGAATTTAAAAAATGCAGACCAGACTCAAAAACTTCAATGCAAGTGATTTCTTGGCTGCTTCAATACTATGTTGTATAAATTACTATTAAAAACAGAAGTTAAACTAAATATCAATTTATGCTATGGCATTATTATCCTTTAGATTCAATCCTAGGCCAGAAAGCTGGGGAGTCTCTCTGAAGTAAGCCTATATTTTTATTTTTAGGTTTGCCTTGGGCAGTAATAACAACAAAATGGTTTGTCTGTTTGTTTGCGGAAGTGATACCTGTGGAGACAGTCCTGCGGATATGGGACTGCATGTTCTTTGAAGGCTCCAAGATATTGTTCAGGGTTTGCATCACACTCCTCAAACTCAACAGAGCTGAAATACTTTCGTGTCAAGATTTCACATCACTAGCGGAATGCTTCAAAGCAATTGTCAAAAACGTTAAAGCTTTGCATTGTCATGAGTTTATGAAGGTAATTTTTGCTCCTTATTACATGCTCCTAAGATTATTCACAACATAATGGGACAGTCTCTTACCTACCCATCACTGACAAAAACTAAGTTAAGTATGAGATGATTGGATGTTGAGTGTTTGAATGTATCACAAAAGCATCATCATTTTGTGTTTTGTGTGTTTTATTTTTCAAATAAAGTAATGAAATATTCTACCTACATTTTTAAACTACAAATATGATTAAAGGGGACCCAGAGCACTGGGGAAATGAAATAAATAATTATTATTTGAGTTGACCATAGTTATTTAACACTGAATTATGTTTTCAAAGTGATCCAGTATTTCCTGGTAATGGCGCATTCAAGCAAATAAACTCTTCAGCTTTTATATTAATACATACATACATACATATACTCACGGCTACAAATCCCTAGATGGGGTAGCCAGAGCTAAGGAATGACAAATTCCTCAGCCACCTTTGGGAAGTTGAGTGGGGAAAAAAAAGTAAAATAAAGGTTGTTGGTGATGGGTGTCCAACCGCATCACCCAAAAATCCTTTAAAACGGCCCAAGTCCGTTAGTCGCCTCTTACGTACACCCACCGGAAGAAATAGGGTAGTGCTATTCTAAGCCGACACTACACAGCTTTTATATTAATAGTATAGTTTATATCTAATTATACACACCTCTTAGTAATAGGCTAGTTAATTGTATAATAAATAACGGTAAAACTCTATTACATATTAACATTTCAGGCTGTTTTCAAAGTACCTGGAACATTGTCAAACTCTACAATCACCAAATTAAGAGAGAAATTCGCCAAGCAAAGGCAGGAGCAATTAAGAAAAGAACCACCATTGCGATGAAAAATCTATTCAAAGTGAAAGGAATGAAATAAGAATATCTGATCTCATATTTTAATATTACCGAGACCTCCTTTTAACAGAAATGAGCTGTTGTTCAAAATTTTAATGATTTAGGATTTCTTTTTTGATATGTTATCATGGTCTAACCGTGATGCTTTGTGTTAAGAGTAAGTACTCATAAAAATAGTTTTTCTTCAACCTAGGAGAATCCATGTCATATTTATATTTTTTAAACGTTTACATTTTTGTTTATTTATAATTTAATTATATAGCAAAGTCACAAATCAGCTAACTGTGTTGTTTACTGCCATAATAATTTGGTCCAATTTATTTTTGTGAAGTAAAAATGTATGACAATATTTATTTATTTCTTGGTATAGGTGTAGGTGTAAGATCTTTTCATAGAAAATGTAGAATTTGAGGTGCTATCGCTGTGCAAAAAATAACTAACTTCAGATAGCGATTATTGTATTGTAATAAATACATACAGAAATATATTTGATGAGAATGAACTTTTTAGTAACTATTATAAATATCAAAATAGAGATATTTTTGGTTGAGACAACTTATGCCATTATTAATAAAATAAAAATTATGAATAATAATCAATTCCAGCAGAAGTGATTTAAGAACTAGAAGTTAGTATTGAAGACTATAGTTTAATGCCTTTGCATGCATTTGGGAAATATAAATACAGTAACAAATGACTAAAATAAATTAATAATATTTTTCATTCTTTGAACCTAATTATAATCAATAATCATATAGGATGGAATAAAATAGAAAGCTCTTTATTGCACATAATAGATAAATTTATGAAAGATGGTGTTGTGTGATAGAAAAAGGAATGTCAATGTGGTTTAGGGTCCTGGAAAGATGGAAGTAAAGTTGCGAAAGAGATAAATTGAGCCAAGGTGGATAGTATGGTTAGTAGAGGAAAGCCGCGGAAGATGTTTGAAGACAACAGTGAATGCAAAATGAATTTTATCAAAGGCAGGAGTCTGAAATGGGAAGATTTGGGCCGATGCACACACATCAGAGAGGTCACATTAATATTTATTATTTATGAAGACTCTCTCTCTGAAATGGCACTGACACGTGTTGGTGCTTCTATAGAGAATGTATGAAATTATAACTTTCACTGCGCTGGTGAGTTGTTGGCACTGTGACTTCATGTGTGAAACGCTCTTTAATGGAGTTCGTACAACGTGGCGATCTATAACCTAAGATTTGCCAGCCCCAACGGGAATATGGGTGTGCTTGTAAGTTAACATAGTAATTATTGGTATCCTAAAAAAACATTGATTAATATTTTATAATTACACAGATTAATTATTTATATCTTTGAGCCCTGATTAGAACTAAATAAATAAATGCGGACAATTAATATTTCCCTAATGTTTGTTAGAATAGTGGTGTCCCATTTTTTTCATTGTTTAGTTTGGCTATGTGATGCAATCAATCTACCTAATTTCACCCAATATAACTTAATTCTGCAAGCACAACCAATTAAATTTAATAAATGTTGAGAAAAACTTGTACATTGTCTTTGTGCTTGTAAATAAGGGGAGTTTAAATAAGTATTGGTTGGCTAGAGCTTAGCTAGTAACTTCTAAAGCTATTACTTACTTAAAGACTTTTTTACTGTAGTAAATCAAACCATTACTGTTATGAAAATCACTGAAAAATGTTGGTCCATAAAACATAGCTATGTGAGTCGTCGAAAATAAATAAAATGTCAGTGAGATCCACATGCCATATTTTATGCTATTGGCGGGAATAACTGAATATACATTCTAAAATAAGGATGAAACTAAATTTGAAACTAGAGGTAATTACGACACCAATGGTGGAATTAATAGTTGAGTAAAAACCCTTTAAAATAGACTATATTTCAATTAATGAGTAAATGTGTATATTGCATGCCGATAAGATATTATTTCGTTATATTTTGTTTTTTCATCATATGTTTAATTTGATATCAAAAGTATCGTTGTTGAAATATATTCATTTTACTTCTGAATATAGTCAAGCCAGGCGACGTTGGTTTTAATGTTTTTTATGTTACTAAATATAAGTATAACTCACCTAAGATATTCAGATTTAGAGAACCACCTTACTTACCCATTAATTGGATGATAGTGTCTCGTAATAAATAAAGGAAAGAAAAATTTCGACACTGGCGGGGATCGAACCCGCGACCTTGGGTATACGCCCCCGTCGCTCTGCCAATTGAGCTACTGTGTCAATGGCTTCCAGTGCGAAATTCTTCTATCCTTTATTTCTTTTACACTTTTAAGTAGTGTTTGTGTAGGGTTAGATCCCTGCCAGTGTCGAAATTTTTCTTTCCTTTATTTATAAATAATAATCCCCACATAAGGTTTTCATGAACAAAACATTTAAAGAAAGTGTCTCGTTTTCGCCATTAAAACTTAAATATTTTCAAACCAATGCTATCTTGACAATCCTGACTATAAACTAGTGCTCTTAACTGATCAGATTCCGCACACTTGGTCCTGTCCAATAGTAAATTAGACAGAATATGAGAAATTAGCTATATATAACATATACATAACATAAACGTTCACGCCGTTTATCCCCGAAGGGGTTGGCAGAGGTACCAATACTCCTGAACTCACATGGCAAGCGCCATCTAGTTTCCAGAGAAGGTACCCACGTTTTGCTTAGACAGTGTACTCACGTGATAGGGGGCAGGCCTATCGCCGTTTTGTACGAATACACTGTCACATGACTAAGTACAACTCAGCCATGTGGGTTTCCTCACGATGTTTTCCCTCACCGTTAACAACCATGATAAATTAACCACACATATGACTTTAGAAAAGACAAATTGGTGTAGGCCCGTCCCAGGATTGGAACTCACGCCCTTCTGTTTTCGGGCGGGTGTTCTACCCACTGGGCTATATATGGATGGTAAAAGTGATATGAAACAAAGTTATTTGATGCTCATCGGCCGTAGTAGTTGAGATTCTAAAATTTTCCCGACTATCATTCAGCTTTAGTCTAGTAAGAATATTTAAATATGATTTTCACGAACTTATATTTTTTCATCTTGTGAATATTAGTTCTAAATATTCGAAAAAGACCATTAATACTTAACTCTCCCACTGACAACATAAGGAACTGAAGGCAAAGTCTGTTAGTTTTCCATATCTGACCAAAATACAAAGAAACTTCAAATAATCAAAAAGATATATATTTAGTAAGTCACTGTATACAGTTCCGCATGTTTCTTTCTTTTTGTAGCCTTTGTTAGCTTGTAGTGTAACCTTATTTTTATATATTTTAATTGAACTGGACGTAAAATAATTTTAAAGTAAGTTTGTGTTTTGGTGCTTTAACTCAAAGGAATACAAGTCAGCTATTTATTTTTAGAGTGGAACTTATTGGGATAAAAACAGCTTTTAATTTGCGTAAATATTTATTCTATGACAAACACAGTTTTCCATCAATCACTTCAATTGTTTGACAATAAATTATGTGTATCTATTGCACTAAGTTCTTAAACAATCAAATATAATAGGGAATATGCATAAAATTTTAAATGCCCTCAAACTTTTTTTCACGAATACTTATTATCGCAATATTATAATAAAAAGGTTTTTTTTAATTTACTTATTATTTAAACCCCTAAAATAATATTCAAAAAGTGCAAAATAAGAGAGCGAAATTCAATCTTCCAAAACGCGCCACCAACGGTTGAACGAAATGTGACGTCATCTGACACGAAATTGTATTCAAAAGCGTCGAAAACACTAAGGTAAAAACCCACTGGACGTGTCATGTGACGTCACGTATAGCGCGCGTAAAATGGCGGTGTTTGAACTGCTTAATTTTTTTAAAAGTTTTAAATTTCAATTTTAAAAATATTTAGAGGATTTTGAAGCCCAGTAATATTTTTTTCTTCGTTATAAAATAGTAAACTATTAATTTAAGACAAAAAAGAAAAACATGAATATTCCCTATTTAGAAAATTAGGATATAATATTAAAAACCAAGTTATGCATTTCTATCATTTATTTAATAAATGTTTAAATATGTAGTGGTGTTGACTTTAGCGTGAAATCAAATGATTTAAATGTTTGTTCAATAAATGGTATTTTCTATTAAATCACTAAATGTTCATTGCCAGTCTTTTACTGCACTGCACTAACTCTAATCGTGACATATCCATTCACTGATTGTTGATTTTATGATTTTCCACTGTCTAATAGATCTTTGGCTTCATTTATTTTTGCTGCTATCAAAGGAGATCCGCCTCTATCAGGATGATTTAACAACATAATTTTTCTATGTGCATCTCTTATCTGAAATTTTGAGAAAAGGATAAGAAATTACCTAAGAATATACTGCAATGAAATAGAAATATGAAGTCAAGTAAAAAATTAATTTGATTCTTATTTGTACCCCATCGAGTTTTGTATATTTTTATCAATGCTGCACCCATTGGAGAGTTACAAAAAAAAGTTATTTTGTGTCAAATTAACCATGTCAGACAGAGACAACTACTGCTTAGGTTGGACACTAACACGCACATTATATACCCACGGCTACAAATCCCAAGAAGGAAAGGAATGGTGAGGGAAGATCATCCACAGAAAATCCACATGACCAAGTTGTACTTAGTCATGTGACAGTGTATTTGCAAAAAACGGAGCTAAGTCTGCCCCTATCACGTTAGAACATGGTCGAAGCAAAACGTGGGTACTCTGAACACCAGGTGACAATGTCACATGATTTTCAGAAGTATAAGTACCTCTGCCAACCCCTTCGGGGATATACGGCATGAACGTTTTAGTTGAGTTTTTGATACCAATAAGTAAGGTTACTGGCAAAACCAAATCAACATCTCCCACACAAATACTTTCTTACCATAAATAAAAGATGTTATTAAAGGAAAGAAAAATTTCGACACTGGCGGGGTTCGAACCCGCGACCTTCGGGTATACGCCCCCGTCGCTCTGCCAACTGAGCTACAGTGTTAGTTGGCATCCAGCGCGAAATTTCTCTATCCTTTTTGTTTCTTTTTTACACGTTCAAGTAGTGTTTGCGTTTCCTACCTCCGAATTTTAACTAATTCGGAGGTAATTTTCTTTCCTTTAATAACATCTTTTATTTATGAGTAATAATCCCCACATGAGGAATTCATGTCAAAAAACATTAAATTACTTTCTTACCAACCTATCACACGCCTTCTGTTAATCTATGAAGGAGCACTTCAACTTTTGGTAAAGGGAAAGCTAATGTAGGGCATAAGCTTTAAAATAAAAAAATAAGCAACCACTTGTGTAAGCTACAAGAGAAGTAATAAAGGATTTGATTTGAAGCATTTCCAACCTTACGCTTAATGTCAATGTATAACTTTTACACTGTTGCACATTTTACTTATACTCACGCATCATACTTACGTACATACTCATGGCCATAAATCCCAAAAAGGGATAGCCTCAGAGATACAAACTCTTCAGCCACATTTGGAACTCAAATCAAGGCTTATTCCGTTTATCCACCCTAAAAAATCCTCCCTAAGGCGGATATTCGGACACGCGTGTCCGTCTATCCACCCTGAACGGGGTGGATATCCGGAATGCATATAATATGGTTCTTCCGATTTTCCACCCTGCCTACGTACAGTCATTTACAGAAAAAAGACCCAAAGTTTGTAAGATATTTTTATTCAAACTGTAAGTAAGAAAGTAGGTATGTTTATCTTAAGTATTTTAATGTTCACGATGTTCCTTGGACCCATTTTGTGTTGTGTATGTTTCTGTAAATTACTGTACTTGGGGTAAAAAATCGGAAGAACCATATTATATGCATTCCGGATATCCACCCCGTTCAGGGTGGATAGACGGACACGCGTTTCCGAATATCCGCCTTAGGGAGGATTTTTTAGGGTGGATAAACGGAATAAGCCCAAATCAAATGTTATGACCCAACAGACAAAAATTGAACTCTCTGCCTCCCTCTTCTACTCTATTATCTAGTTGGTTTTACTCTACGGCTGTGAGTGCGAGATGTAACAAGCGACCAAAGCTGTCACAAAATAGATTGCAATATTTTAAGTTAATTAAGGGTACCTCAGGACTACAACAACCAAAATGGATCTTGACTTTGTATAACCCCCATGAACCTTTCTTGCAAATCATATTACTCCTATTTATAACAAGTTTACAGACTCAAAACTCAAACGTTCAGGCCAAATGTCCTCGAGGAGTTGGCAGAGGTACTAATACTTCTGAACATCACGTGAAATTGTCACCTGGTACACATAACATACCTGGCTTACAAAAAAGTATAAAAATAATTTACTTACTTTAGCCTTACTTGCTGAAGGGCTTACACCTAGTATTAAAGCAGCTTCCCTTTTCGTCATCTTTGGTTCAAAACCACCTTTGTAGTATTTGGAATTTGCTAGGGATTCTGCATCAAATTTTGGTAAGTTTTTCATTGCTTCTGCAAACTTCATTGATGCATTGGGCATTTGCCGGAGCATATAACGACCAGCATAGCCAATAGCTGCCATGCCAAGGCCGGCTACAATTATAGTACTAGCCTGAAAGTAGCAGTAAGTACAAAATTAAAAACTGTAAAAACATTATTATGTGTTATTTGATATAAATAATCACTTCCATATGATATGAAGCCCACAACTTATTTAATTTTACTATATTTTAATCTTCCAAACAATTAAATTAGATTCAGTTGAATTGAAAAATTATTCCACTTCTCTTTAACCTCCAATGACAAATGAGTTTGTTAGTAGTAATATTTCATTGATAGAGCAAAACTTGAAGCATGCATTCTTCCTATATTTATATAGATTTCTAAATTGAGAAAGATACTGGAGACCACATGTCAATTCAAATTATTTAGGTGGTCAATGAACCATACTATGCCCAATAAATAGTTAAGTAATAATCATATACATACATTCACAGCTCATACATACATACATAATTAAGAATTTCTTAGCCACTTTAGAAAGTTTTGTGAGGCCAATATAGAGGTTGGTTGGTAATTGGTCACTGACCACATCATTCAAAAATAATATTAAAAAGCCCCAAAACCTCAAAGTAATCTCTTTGAACACTTGTTGGAATAAATGGGTTAATTTTACTTTAAGCCAACCTATACTACACAGATAATATTAATATACAAGTTTTAAATGTTAATGAACATAAAAATAATACATACAAATGTAAAGAACTTATGTGAAGTGTGACAACAGGACTTTGTTATAATGAACATTACACAATCCCATGAAAAGCAGTAAAGGTAAATAAGATGTTACCCAATAAATTAAATAATTACATTAATATGAAAAATAAATTCATATAATTCTAAGTAATTTAGGGTTCGAATTTCTCTAAAAGATCTTTAAATTGCTAAATAAACTAAAAGAAAACAAAGTTTTTCTATACATTTCTATTCATAGAACCTAAAAAAAAACCTTACCATATTATACAATTTAAATCAATAGATTAAAGCATAAATGGATTGCTTTTCAAAACGTTGCGAAAAAATTCTGTTAGAGCCTTTTACGTATATTACAAAATCATTTTCACTTCACAACAAACTGAACAAAATTGAAGATTTTGATTGAGTTGAGTTGAGTTGAGGTTAATTTGTTGTTGTTATGGTTTTTTGACTTTATCAACTAAGGGTGTCCTTAATTATACAGCCAGAGCCTGGTCTTTAGTAATCGATTGATTCATATATACCTAGGTATGTGTATATGTTCAAGTTTTGAATATTTAATTATTTATGAAAGTATTTAACTATGTTTTTATGAGCCAAGTTAATCAAAGAATAAAAAAGTATTAATCATATTAAAATCACACATAAATAAAATTATTGTTAATGGGTAGTATAGTTTTATATATCGCCAGAGCCTTTTCATGGTTTTATTTCTCATTTATTTTTTAAACAAATTCCAATAACTTGAGTTGGGGCCTACGGCCTACGCCTACGATTGAACATTGAACATGAACAATCATGAACAATGATGATATTTCCATTTCACAGAATAGGTAATAATATATTAGTTTAAGTTGAATTGAAAAGACTGGCAGCCCACAAACAAAAAAAAATAAAAAACGTGCGCGGCGTGCGCCAAATTGAACTGTCAGATTGAGAAAAATGTCTTTTTGAAGAACTTCAACATGGCAGGAGATCAGGCGCAGTTTTACCAATTACTAAATACATTATTATCAACAGAAAATGACATCCGATCCCAAGCAGAAGTAAGTAAAAATTGCTTTTATTGAAATTAAACTATTTCTATCGAATGAGCAACCTAGAAGTGTTCGAAATCATGACTCAACTTTTACAACGGCCTCGTGTCAAAACGTGGTCTACATTTAATACTTATTATTCCTGTATATTCCATCTTATACGTTTGTCTGGGCTTCGTATTGACTGCAAGTAGGGTTTAAGTCCCGAATACAATTTAGGTTCTTTAATATCGATTCACCAATATTTAACATCAACACTGAGTCAGGCGGTAATAACATCCTTCGGGCGTGTGCCGAATCGGCCCGGTATTTCGGCTACACCCGTGTTTCCAAACCTTAACCATTACGACTCTTATATAAATATTCTTGAAGTCAGACTAATTCATAGTAACCTACTTATTGACTAGTCATTTTATCTTCCAGACCCCATGTTATTTTATGACCATCAGATTGTTTTGACCTTGTTGTAAATAAAAATCATTCTTATTTTTTTCTTTCTAAGAACTCAATGAGATTGTGACTGATTATGTTGTGATATATATACTTTTTATTTGTAGTTTGTGTCAATTTGTACTTTATATTCATTATTAATATAATGTTGGTATGTGAATTCTGCTTTGTAATTGTAGACTCGTATACAAACATTCTTTTGATTAGATTAAGAGAATCATGTAATATGAGAAAATTATCATGTAATAATTATGTTGTTTTTCCCTGTCCATCACTAATGTAATTGCATTTAAAAGTTATAATTATGAAATTATCATAATTATTTCAATATTTTAATCAACTATGTTTAAAATTTACAATAAATTTAGTTTTACAGTACACTGCTCATGATATTTCATTAGGGGAGTGGAGAATTATGTTTGTTATACTTATTGCACACTCTTATATAAAACAGTATTTAAATGCTTACATAATTCATAGTATTAAAATTGTATTAACTATTAACATACATACATATAACATAGTAATAACTATTGTTCAAATTCCATAGTTCTGGTCATCAAAAGTAATAGGAAGCTAGCTACTAATTCACATTGAATTAAAAGTTCTACTGAAATATTTTTAGTTTTAATGGTGCAAACCATAAATTTGTGATGTTGACATGTATATCATTGACACACATAATTTATAACATCTTCCTTGACATGATTACAAGAGTATATGATTTCTGAGGTGAGAAAAGAGAAAAATTATTTACTCAATGCCCCATATCTACATGGCAGTTTACCCCTGGTTAAGTTGGCAATTGTGTGCCATCTTACAATGTTAAAACTCAGTTGGGATTATAAAAGAACAATATCTAGTGTTCTGTCCCTCTAACATAGTTCTCCTTCAGTGAGGATGGAAAATAAAAGTGAAGATGATGGCCAAGTATACCTAATCAGTTGAAAATAAGTATATAAAAATAAATTATATGTCTTGGCATAGCTACCTGAATTAAGTACTCCTTTTGAAATTGCAACATTATAATAAATGGAAAATGTGATCAAAAAGGCAGGTATTCGAAGTATGAAGAATAAAAGAGCATGTATGAAAAGATTGATGGATGTGAACGAAGCCAGAGAGGTTTGCCAGGATCGTACAAAGTGGCGATCGATAGTCCCTGCCTTGAGAGCTTGAATAGTTAGAATAAATATCCTGTATATATATATATTTACCATCTTCCCATTTCATCTAATTTTATTGTTAGTAACATTAATTTCAGGATTGATATACTTACCTGCATTTGTATTTATAACTATTATGTGGTGATTTATTGCCACTTCATATTATTTCTGCTTCGGAGATATTAAGGATTTAAATGTTTTCGGCTGCATACTCCTACGTATTTATCTATTACATTAGATATATTGCTGCCAGAGTGTGCTAAATTAATATTAGAGGATTTCGCTAACACTAACTTATACACTAAGTTAGAGTTTGATAGTAGCCCTCAAGACAAAACAAGCTAGTTTAATTAAAGTTGATTTTCCTAATAATTTAAATAACACAGGTTTAAACAATTGTATTTTGTAAAATTTAATTCCATATGATAGGGTGAATTAAAAACTTAAATAGAAACTGTTCAAAGCACTATATTTTGGCCAATTACAAGAATTAATTTAATGGCTAAACTACCATGGGAATAGTATTGTTGAAAAACAACATAAAGCCCCTAAAACTTAACCTAAAATATATAAAAAACACACAATATAACCTAAAATATATCTAAGTTTATGTATTATAAAAGTTATCTTAGGTCAAAAACGGAAAAGACACCTTTTTTTTTATGCCATTAGAAATAAATTATACTAAGAGTTGTAGTTTAACCCCTTTTTTCCGTTTTAACAGGAACAGTACAACAACATTCCAACAGAAACCAAAGTTGTTTACTTAGTGGGTGCGGTTCAAAATGCCGGTCTCGGTGAAGAGGGTCGTCAAACAGCAGCTGTGCTCTTACGGCGGCTGCTCAGTGCTGAGTTCTTTGAGTTCTTTCCCAAATTACCAGTGGAGCAGCAAAGCTTGCTCAAGGAACAACTGCTTATCACATTACAGATGGATGTAAGCCAGCAACTTAGAAGAAAGGTGAGTTAATTCATACTGATAGAACTTCCATTTTAAAGCTTATCTAAGAGGCAATTTCTGTGATTGAGAGATGATTGTTGGTTTGAACTCATGCCTTAAAAATCTTATCCTGTTTTACAGATATGTGATGTTGTCTCAGAATTGGCTAGGAATCTCATTGATGATGATGGAAACAACCAATGGCCAGAATTTTTACAATTTATGTTCAATTGTGCAAGTTCACAGGATACCAATATGAAAGAAGCCGGTATCAGGATGTTTACGTATGTGATGCATATGCCTCAGTACATTATTTCTTACTCCATATGTGCATACTATTCATAAATATTCATTTACAGGTCTGTGCCTGGAGTATTTGGAAATTTACAGAACCAAAATATAGATGTGATCAAACGCATGTTATTGTCAGCCCTACAACCAAATGAGTCTGAAACTCTACGCACACAAGCTGTAAAAGCCGTTGGCGCTTTTATACTGCTCCATGATAAGGAGCCTGCCATCCAAAAAGTCTTCAGTGATTTATTGCCACTACTTATGCAGGTTTGTGTGACATTCTACTTGGTAAAACATGTAATAGTGGTTGCATACTCTTACGTATTTATCTTTCAAATAAGATATATTACTGCCAGGGTGTGCTAAAACAAAATAGAGGATTTCGCTAACACTGATCTATACACTAGGTCAGAGTTTGATAGTAGCCCTCAAGACAAAAGTATATAATATATTCGTATTAATTAAAAATAGAATATTTTTTAAAGTTATGTGTTTTAATGTTGTTTACATTGTCTAGGTTGTGGTAGCTTCAATGGAAAAAGCTGAAGATGACTCTGCATTAAAAGTGCTTATTGAGTTGGCAGAATCTGCTCCAAAATTTTTACGCCCTCAGTTGGAACTAATCTTCCAAGTGTGCATAAAGGTAATTTTTGTTTATTTACTTTGTCTAAATTTAAATCTTTATCTAGATATAGTATTGCATCACAAAAGTTTAACAAGCTACAGCCTACTAGATAATTATTCTAACATGAATTATAGTTGTGAAATATGTTCCAAGTAAAGATGCTACCAAATCGTCATTGATTTTACTTGGGGGTTATGTTTGCAGTATCAGTCAAATTGATTAAATTCCACTATTACTAGACATATGTGACATATGAAAAGTGAGCCTGTGATATTGGGCTCCAATGTTCGTTAGTCATTTGTCCAATCCTAGGACTAATGACTTCCATAACATTGGTAGAGCATATGTGGCAATTGCTCCCTTTCTTTTCCCCTTAATGTTAAGTCAGGGATCTCAGTTCACAAACATTCGATTTTGGCAGATACAGCAATTTAAAATATTCATACTTTTGTTATAAAAAAATCAATTTGAATGCAAGATCTCTTAATGAATGCTTATTTTATTTTTTTATTTAAAACGTAGCAGTAATGAGCACCAAAATAGCTGGTTAATATGTGGATGTGTTCCTCTAGACATTGTTATGTTGTTAAAGATGGTTGGAGATGCAGATCAAGAAGACAACTGGCGTCAATTAGCATTAGAAGTAATGGTGACACTTTGTGAAACATCCCCAGCCATGGTTCGAAAACAGGTTCCAGGTGCTATTCGAACTCTCACACCCCTTGTCCTAGAAATGATGTGTGACCTAGATGATGAACCTGATTGGGCCGTGCAGGATGATGCTGCTGACGATGACAACGAAAAGTAAATTATGCAGTGATTTTGTTTTCTTACTTTTATAGATTGTGTAAAATTCTGTCTTTTGGCATCATATAACCTTGATGATGCCTGAAAGAATTTTACAAGAGCAAGAATGAGATAATTAGCATCCTTTGTTTTATAATTTTGGATGTCAGTCCCTCATTTACAAAGCCTCGCTTTGTTTTTAAATATGAATATATTAAATTGTACATACAATCTTATTTAATCGTATTAATTTTGCAGCAACAATGTGGTAGCAGAATCAGCGCTAGACCGTATGTGTTGTGGTTTGGGTGGCAAAAGCATGTTAGGCCTCATTGTGGAGCAAGTGCCCGCTATGTTGGCTTCCGAGGACTGGAGGAGGAGGCATGCTGCCCTCATGGCCGTGTCCTCCGCTGGAGAGGGTTGCCATAAACAAATGGAACAGATGTTAGACCAAGTTGTGTCAGGAGTACTCAACTATTTAGCTGACCCAGTAAGTAATTCACTTTTAGTCACTGATTGAGAATTGCCATGCAATGGGGGTCAATTTAATGATATTCTGAAATGAGGATATGAACTCATTTTAATTTGTTAGTGGCTTATGGCATATTTGTCTGAGTTTGATCTGACCTTGTTTGCGAATATTATTATACCAAAAAATTGATAGTTTGGTATGAAATTTTTATATGAAGATTTTAATTAGTATACAGTTTTAACTTATTTTTCAGCATCCTCGAGTACGCTATGCAGCTTGTAATGCTGTTGGTCAAATGTCAACAGATTTTGCACCCATTTTCGAAAAGAAATTCCATGATAAAGTTGTGCCTGGACTTTTGTTAGTGCTTGATGACAGTGAAAATCCTCGTGTGCAGGTAAAATTATTATCTAAGCCAATATATTTCTTTTAAAATATAGAGTGAATGTAATCTAATAAGTATTATTTTCCAGGCTCATGCAGCAGCAGCACTAGTTAACTTCAGTGAGGACTGTCCTAAAGCTATACTGTCGCAGTATCTAGATCCCTTGATGAATAAACTAGAAGTGATATTGACAGCTAAATTTAAAGAGGTAACATCCGTAAATAATATATTTAAATGTTCGCACCCAAACCCAATGTTCGTTAGTACTTAGTTCAATCTCAGGACTAATTACTTCCATAACATTGGCAGAGCAACCTTGACAATTGCTCCCTTTCTTCTCTCATTAATGTTAAGTCAGGGATCTCAGTTCATTAACATTTGAATCCTTATCCATTGAAAAATTATACCATGAGTTATAATTTCTGTATTCTCGTATGGAACTTATTAAAAATAGTACCTGTTTTTCAGCTTGTAGAACGCGGCACCAAGCTTGTGCTTGAGCAAATTGTGACAACTATAGCGTCAGTTGCTGACACTGTAGAAAAAGATTTTGTAGTATATTACGACAGATTGATGCCTTGCCTTAAATATATTATCGCAAATGCTGTAACTGACGAACTTAAGATGTTGAGAGGCAAAACCATTGAGTGTGTTAGTCTGATTGGTTAGTATCGTTACTATTACTTTAGTTGTTTAAAAACTTACGTACTATCTAATTTGTATTAAATTATAAATGTTTATTGTAGGACTTGCTGTTGGCGAAGAAAAATTCATGCCTGATGCCTCAGAAGTAATGGATTTACTATTAAAAACACAGACAGAGGGAGAACAGCTGCCGGCTGATGATCCACAAACATCTTTCCTCATATCTGCTTGGTCAAGAATCTGTAGGATAATGGGTAGGAATTAATCATATTTCTTTTGTATAAATTACGTACTGTCGTGTATATCATATTTCTTTTGTATAAATTACGTACTGTTGTGTACTGTAGGTACTGTCTTGTAATAATTGTTGGACCCTTAATGTTTTTGATGATTTTTCAGGTAAAAAGTTTGCCCAGTATCTGCCAATGGTGATGGAACCTGTTATGCGCACTGCTGCAATGAAACCAGAAGTTGCTCTGCTAGATAATGATGATCTTGAAACAATTGAAGGTGACTTGGATTGGCACTTTGTCACACTGGGCGAGCAACAAAACTTTGGGATCAAAACTGCAGGTAAATTAAGACTGATATATGAAATATTATTTAAGCCATTAAATTACGGATTATCTTAATTGAGAACAGCGTAAGAAAAACTAGTTACAAACAGTATTTACTTATTTGTATAATTAAAATAAAAGTCATTTATTGATATGCAAAAATGTTTATGTTCAATGATTCTTTTAAGAAAATTGGCAAAACATAATTATTCCACCCAAAGGACAACGAAAAGTCAACTCAACAGCGTAGCTAAAATCTTTACAAGTATAAAGTATTTATCATTTTTCCTTATATCTATACAGGTCTAGAAGACAAAGCGTCAGCATGTGATATGTTGGTGTGCTATGCGCGAGAGTTAAAAGAAGCTTTTGCTGAATACGCTGAAGATGTAGTAAAGCTGATGGTTCCAATGCTAAAGTTTTATTTCCACGACGGAGTTCGTACCGCAGCCGCAGAATCCTTACCTTATTTGCTGGAGTGCGCTAAAATTCGAGGACCACAATACATTCAAGGCATGTGGGCATATATTTTGCCAGAGTTACTGAAAGCTATTGACGCTGAGCCAGAACCTGATGTACAAGCTGAGCTTCTTAATAGTCTCGCTAAGGTATTTAACATCTACTGTTAATATTTCAACCACTCTGACTTGTCAATATTCTATCAAGTTATTTTATATCTATCCCGTCATATCATACAAATATTGCATTTGTATTACTTGTTTCATTGGAAAGAAAAATAATAAAATCAGCAATTATTTGTAGTGCATAGAGCTACTTGGCAATGGCTGCCTCACAGACGAGACCATGGCGGAGGTGCTGCGTATACTGAACAAACTGCTCAGCGAACACTTCGAACGAGCCGCGCAACGCCGACAGAAACGAGCTGACGAAGATTATGACGAGGTACTTGATCAACTAGATGCATAGATATATACTGTGTGGAAGAACTAATTTATAATTTAAAATATAATGCACTTTTTGTGTCATTCATTCATGACTTTTTGTCACATAAAATTTGATTTAAAGATGAAGAACTTGTGCCATAAATAAACCATGCTTATATTAAACCGCGTTTTATAGGTTGTTGAAGAACAATTAGCCGACGAAGATAACGAAGACGTGTACAGTTTGTCCCGCGTAGCCGATGTTATCCACTCGCTGATGTCTGCGTACCGAGAAGCTTTCTACCCCCACTTTGACGCTTTGCTACCACACCTTGTTGAACTGCTCGCACCCGGACGACCTTACTCGGATAGACAATGGGCACTATGTATATTTGATGACATTATTGAATTTGGTGGTAAGTTATTTATCGTATTATATATAGTTGGTTCATTGTTTTATTCTTAAATATTTAACTTTCTAGTTTTTATTTCTGAAATTCATTCTGCGGTAGTATTCCTCACAGCCCATATATGTTCCCACCAAGGGGCCCGAGCCTACCCTATATAGGGCGATTTGCGGGTTGGCAGACTAACGACTACTACCGTAATAGTAGCCGGGACCGACGGCTTAACGTGCCCTCCAAAGCGCGGAATCATCTTAATTTTCGGATAATCAGGTGATTCAAGCCTGCAATATCCTTCCAAACTGGGTTAAATCTTACAAATTAAATTTGTAAGGTTATCAACCCTCCGGCGATCGAACCCGAGACCTCCGTATTTGAAACCAAGCGCTTAACCGCTAGACCACGGAGCGGTAGTATTATGTTATTTTTTCTGTCCAGTGTACAAGAATTGCTCATTGCTTGTTTTAATATTAGTGATTCTTAATAAATAGGAAAAGATTCTCTATTTATTCAGTTTTAATTTTTACTTATCTGTGACATTTCTTCAATAAAATAATCAAGTCCTTCATCTAGTTTAATTTAAATGAACTAAAAACGAATTACTTCAAATTTCCCCAGGCCCAGCATGCATAAAATACAAAGACATATTCCTGGAGCCCATGCTGGCTGGAGTCCGCGACCGCGAGCCCGAGGTCCGCCAAGCCGCGGCCTACGGCTGTGGCCTTTTAGCCCAATTTGGGGGCCCGCAGTTCGCCGCCGCCTGCGCCACAGCAGTTCCATTGCTAGCGGCTATAGTGGCAGAACCAGATGCCAGATCTGTTGACAAGGTCAACTCTACTGAGAATGCTATCGCCGCCGTCGCTAAGATCATCAAGTATAACCATTCGCAGATCAATCGGGATGAGATTATTAGCCATTGGTGAGTTGTTGGATTTTACTGTTTTGTGGATTATGTTCTCTTAAAGTTTTGATTGAAGATATAGTGAAGAGTTTTCTAGGCATAGAACTTTAATATCAAAATATAATATAAGACATAAGTGTTCACATAATTATTTCTATATTGAACTATTTGCTGTTTAGTGTCGGCTTAGAATAACACTACCCCGTTTCTACCCGTGGGTGATCGTAAGAGGCGACTAAGGGTATAAGGGCTTTTCAAGTGATTTTTGGGGGATGTGGTTGGAGACCCGTCACCAAAAACGATTATTATTATCATCTTTTCGCCACTCAACTTCCAAAAGTGGCTGAGGAATTTCTCATTCCAAAGCTCTGGCTACCCCGTTTAGGGAATTATAGCCGTGAGTATATGTATGCATGTATGTATTTTCTCGAAATTATATAATGAAATTAAATGGATATGAATTTTTAAAACAGTCATAAGCACTGTGAAAAAAATTACCTATTCCACTGTGATATAAATTTGTTCAAGCCGAGCCAACCACAATAAACATCTTTTCTACCTTTCACGCACCACCCTAAAACCGAACAATCTCCCCTAGGCTAAGCTGGCTCCCAGTAGTAGAAGACAGCGAGGAGGCCCCGCACGTGTACGGTCTGCTGTGCGAGCTGGCCCGCGGCGGCCACGCGGCGCTGGCCGGGCCCGCCGCGCCCGCCGTGCTCGTGGCCACGCTGGCCGAGGCCTTCCTCAAGGACGCCGTGCCCAGCGACAACCCCGTCTACGCTGAGATGGTGGCCTTGCTGCGCCAGATACAGGTCAGCTATCTATCAACATTTGTTTGTTTGTCAAAGCGTGGTAATAAAACTCTTCAGAACAAGCAGCAAGACCAGTGCTTATAAAATTTTGGATATATATTTAACAGGCCTTCGAATGGAACTTACTATATTTTTATAACCCTAAATGCCAAAAGATTGGATTTAAAATACATTTATCATTTATATGGCCAAGCATTGTTAGTTTTGCTTATAGGGACGTATGAATTATTCTATGGGAAGTTATGACTAAACTGTCTCTGAGAAATAATGCTTTGAAATGACTACATCCCAACCGACATCAACCTATTTTTCCGAGGAGAACTACCTTAAGTATTTTTTTTTATCCCTTGACCTTTCATTTTAAATCGATTGAATTTGATACGTTTATTCGTTACCCATTCGAAAAAGCTAATAATTTAACACATAAACTAAA
>OY755172.1:15045483-15069755 GCA_963576735.1 Bedellia somnulentella | reverse complement strand
ACTATATTTTTATAACCCTAAATGCCAAAAGATTGGATTTAAAATACATTTATCATTTATATGGCCAAGCATTGTTAGTTTTGCTTATAGGGACGTATGAATTATTCTATGGGAAGTTATGACTAAACTGTCTCTGAGAAATAATGCTTTGAAATGACTACATCCCAACCGACATCAACCTATTTTTCCGAGGAGAACTACCTTAAGTATTTTTTTTTATCCCTTGACCTTTCATTTTAAATCGATTGAATTTGATACGTTTATTCGTTACCCATTCGAAAAAGCTAATAATTTAACACATAAACTAAACATTCAAAAATAAGTACAATGAAAGTATATTATTGTTCACAGAGCAATGCAGAACTATTTAACGCCTGCATCCACCAGCTGAGTAACGAACACAAAGAAGCATTACAATTGGCCCTCTCCACATAATCGACCCATCGCAAATATTTATTTTAATCATCGCCGCTCATACACTCCATGTATCCGCCACAACCGACTCACGAATCGATGAACTCATCTCACCCATCCGTTGCCGAGATCGCCTAGCCTGGTAGCTTCTCTAACGCCGAGAGCGTTCATGTTCTTTTTTTTATATTATTGTTATTCAGAATTGCCTTTTACTTATAGATTACTAGTATTGTTATAACTAAATCGATAAAGTAAAATAAGCTTATTGTCATTCAAAGAAAATCTCTTAGATCTCATAGCTAACAAAGAACATCTGTTTGTGTAATTAAATTACTGTGATATATTTTTATAATGATGTTCCATTATTTCTGGCTATGGTCAAAACAACAACGCTTTCGACATACTTATGATATTTTCTAAGGTTGTTTATATTATTTGAACTTTATTTTCATACATAATGGTTTGAATTTTGGTGGCTATCTCTAGCAATGGATGATTATGTCTGTGGACATCATTTTCTGCTTATAAGAAATAATTTTATTCATATTATATGATTAATATACATTTCTTTGTTTTAACCAAAATAAAGTTATTGACATTTAGACAAGTATCTTTTAATTATTTACCCTTTTATACTACTTACTAAGATATTACTATAGATTAAGGGTGCAATTGCACCAGTAACGTGTGCGATGATGTTACATGCCTCCGCAGCCTTACGATGTGTTCATAATCAAAGTCCGTGGGTCCTTTAACTATGAACACTATAGACAGAGTCATAATACAACGGGAGCGTACCTCTTTTAGATAGCAATATTTTTCCCTGTAATGTTGCGATCACTAGAAAACAATTACCCCAAAATACTATAATCACCATTCTAAAAGCTACTTTTTAATTTAAAATTGATTACGTCAATTTATTGTTTAATTAAAGGTTTACTGTTTACTATATTATTTCCTGCAATCATATAATTATACATACTTGCTCCTAGTATTATACAATCTTTTTTGTTTAATTTTACCATTTATACTGATGTTTAATACACCGTGAAATCTAAAGCATTGTACTAACTATCAGGGATGAATCTTCCCATGATTACGAATAAATTTTTGTACGGGACTAACTTTGTTACTGGACAAAAAAAACAGCTGTTCCATAAGTGCAAGTTATGTAAATATCATACGGGTCATCATGGGTATAGTGGGGTCTATGTTTGTATTTTGAAAAATAAAAGACAGCACTATTTTGTACATGAGTTTTATTGCATTATTTACTATTGACCTTTAAACAAAATCAGTTTCGTGTGAAAATTTCGAATTCATTCGTCTATTTCAGTCACATTTTTCAAAAGATGATGTATTTGTACATCTAAGTATTTTAAAGCTATAGCCTTTATTAACAGCACAAGGTGGTTTTCGAACGGATTTTGCTCTCTGATGTGGTCGCTTAATGTCGGAAATGTTCTTTTACCTAAATTCTTTTTCAAAACAACTGCGACCATTTGAGCCAAAGCTTAGTCTTGGGACATAAACGAGGTGCCTTTCAATTTTATAGTATGCCTCAAAACTTTGGTTGATTTCCAATTGCATCTTCCAGTGGCCGCAATCCATTTTTCTCGTAGATTCGGGTCTTTAGGAAAACTGTAATGAATACGAAGAAATTAAATAAATATAACAAATTTATTACTTACTGATCCGTAGATAACAATTGGAAATCATTCAGCGTCGCTATAGCGCGACGAAATTCATAATAATATACTCACTCATTAACATCAGTTTACTAATTTGAAAATTTTACCCTAACGACAGGGTAGGATGAAAACGTGAATTATGGCAACACGGAGATACTGCATATTTTTAGGTTATACTATTAAAAAATTGCTCAAAATAACTAAACTAGTTCAACGTAATTAACATTTGAATCACTTATTTTCTGATCGCGCAATGTATTTATTATGTATTTATCTGTAGAAAAACATTAAAAAACTCACTCACTTGTGGAAAGTCAATCCTTCGATGTGTTTTTCGCTGCGGCTTCCGCAGCCAAGCACGCTACACCCAACCATACCTCACTAAATAATAAGTTTAACTAATGGAGTCTCTTTTATCACAATAACAATATACAAATGAATAAAATCTTTCTCAAAATCAAAAGAAAACAAAAATCGCTCACAAGTCGACGCTTTGTTTGTCACAATTTAAAAGTGTGACATCAACAAAACGGGTGACGTAACATCGCTTTGTCTATAGTGTCTATAGTCAAATTTAATTTAAAATATCTAGATCTAAATTAAAAGTATTTGCCCACTGTTGAAATAAATTATTTCTACATAAACATGTTGGCAAATTTATCGATATTTTTCTATTCTGATTCTTGGATGATACAACCCTAGGTCAGCCATTTTAAGTGCCAATAGGCCACGCCCCCTGCTACACTCTGAGAGTGTTTAGGGCCGATCCATAGTGTAGAGTATCCTTGTACCCACCGGACTATCATGTCATTTCATTTAATCCCAAATATAAACTTCAGTTTATTATGACAACTCAGACCAACAAAAAATGACATACGAGAAATCTATACTAATATTATAAAGCTGAAGAGTTTGTTTGTTTGAACGCTAGGATCTCAGGAACTACCCAATCAAATTGAAAAATTCTTTTTGTGTTGGATAGTCCATTTATTGAGGAAGGTTTTAGGCTATATATCATCACGCTGCGACCAACAGGAGCAAACTATCAGCGAATAATGTTGCAAAAACGGGGATAATTATTCATACTAAGGCTTCCGTTGTGTACGCTGCGTAAACGGTTTAAGTTACCCAAAAAAATGTATTAAAGAATTATTTTTCTTTAAATGATCTAAAAAACAGCCCGCGACAGTATATGTCTAACTTTTAAGTTTCACTTACTATAACCATTTTTATGGTAAATAAATTTGGTCGAATTTAATGCATAATTGCCATAATGTTTTATCAACATAATATTAATCTTTATCCAAATATATATAGTGTTGATTGAGAGTATTTAATTGAGAACAAAATTGTCCTTGACATCACTTAATTTGAATAAACATCTTAGAAGATAATACAATTTTTAAATTACTCCGTAACAAAATTTACACGCGTGCATGAAGTGCAAGACAAGACGCTGCGCTGGCCGGCCACCTGCAGCACCGCAGGTCACCTGCGCGAGAAGCTTATGTTTAAGCCTTATCCTATTAATATTATAAATGTGAAAGTTTAGATGTTTGTGTGTTTGTAGCTAAATGAAGACTAATTCGCAGAACGTATTTAAAATAAAATTTACAGGAAGCCAGATAATGATCCCAATTGACACTTTTTATCCTAGAAAAATTAAGAGATCAATAAATTTTCTTAAAAAATGGTTAAACAGACTAAGAATCAATGCTCAGCCGAAACTACTATACTTATAAACTTAAAATTTATAAAGTAAAAAAATTGTGAGGACACTATGAAAAACACCTTTTTTCTCATCGCATGACAGAGACCCTCAACAGGTCAGTTAAATATTTCAGTTTGACGACGTGAAAGTCCACACTTTTGACAGTACGAAGTCTGTGGGGTCAGCTAGTATTATAATAAAAAGAGAATTCATTTAAATATTTATATTGCGCAAGAAGTTTAACTACCTAGTAAAATGAAAGAAGTTGTTATCACAAATATAGGAGAGTGCATTTTTTGTAATAGTATAAGATCCCACTGCTGAATCTCTACGTTCATGGCGTACAGAGTCAAACACACATTTTAAGGGCGTCCCCGGAAAAATAGGTTGATATTGATTGTTTGGAAATTCTATAAAGTCTGATTTGATGATATTGATATGACATGAATAAAATATATGTTGGTGATTAGTTCATGGTGTTAAAATTTGATGTTTAACATTTTAATAATTTGTTGAAAAATATGATGAAAAAAATTGAATTGGAACATGCTTTGTTTTCATAAAAACCGTATAGGCTCCACTGGCATAACATACATGTGAACTCATTATGTGTCTATATACGCGTAGCTTTAAGATCTGTAACTTTGATGTTTAACTTTTCATTTAAACATTATAGTTATTCAATAAAACTAAATAAACTACATATATCCTGCGCGCGCGATTTTTCCGTCCCTGTCACTCTCAGTAAATTTGACGTAAGAGTGAGCGCAATAGCTGCAAAATGCGGGGAGGCCCTTAACATAAGTTTATGAATAGGAGATTATACTGACAGCACGCAGCCGGGCAAAAGTGGCCGCAAGTAATTTTAATTTAATTAATGTTTATTATTTTCTGGAGAAAAATTTCGTTCACTTGTTTTTCAAATATAATACCACCCACATGATAAAAATGTATATAGAGAATTTAAAAATCGATAGGTGCCGTTGCACATTTGGCCGCAACTACCTCGCAGCCAGGTATAAACAGGTTATATTTTGGTATGTTTTATACGTTCATATGTTACACGCATGTTTCTTATATGAAATTAAAGCTATTTTTTTCCTTATATGATGATATGGCTGCCTCTGAAAAAATGGCCGCAAATCAGGGTTGCCATCTTTTAAAAACGCGAGATTTCCAAGATAAGGAGAAAGAGTCCAAGATACATTTATATATGTCGCAGGAAAATCGTCAAACTAGTTAACTTATAAGTTTCCTTATTGTTAGTATTATTATTATTGTAATTTATATAAAATCTTATTGTGTCGTCACTTTGCCACACTGTACGCGGTACATTCCCTGTTCCAGTGAATGGTCCGCACCCAGTGAGCCAAAATGGAACAGTCAAAACGTTCAACAACAATACTCAAACAATTTATATTTAATAAATACTCTTAAAACTTTTTAATTTTATGTCAGTAACAGCAAATAATAGCAAATTAATAGATTAGCATTAGTAAAGCAAGGAAAATATTAGTTTCGATTGTCGAGTTGAAAAGACGCGCGAATGCGTCACGTCACGTGACCGCCGCCAGCCAATCCGCATTCACTAACATCCCTCTCTTCGCGCCGTCAGCGCTGCATTGACAACTTTCCTAGCGGGATTCAGGAAACTTGTAAAGTTCCTAAAATACAGAATTTTAAACTCGGAAACTTGTCAAAAATGATCCCCACTTACAATTTTCCTGAGGTGAGTTCGTTATTTTACAAGTTTCCTAAAACCTATCAGGTAAGATGTAAATTCGCATGCTGTTTGACGGATTTCCGTCAACTTACAAGTTTCCTAGGAAACTTATAAGTTAACGAGTTTGACGATTTTCCTGCGACATATACAAATAACAACGAAGTCCTTTCACAGCATAACTATTGTACCCAATGACGCTAAAATGTTATGAAAAAATATTTTTTTTTTTATTTCTGTTGCTCTCACCAAAGTTTTAGTAAGAGAATAAAGAAAAATTCATGAAAAAAATCAGAGGCTTTGATTCAACCCATATTTTACCGTGTTGGAAATCATTAAAAGAAAAGATACTACGGACCATTTTCGTCAATTCTATGTGGCTCAACGCAACTGAGATCGACTGTCTAAAGTTTAGTGCGGAAAATAATGATTGGCTTCTTTTGGATGGTTTTCTGAAACCAACATGGTTTTTGGGAAGTTCAACTCCGACACAAGTTGAAAATGTGTTGTGTAACACAGATAATAAATCTGCTTATGATGAAGAAAATTCTGAATGCGACGACGATAATGACAACTGCAATTCTGAGAGCAATGGGGAATCTGACTTCGATTAAATATTTAGAAAATAATAATTATTTTCTGACAGTCTCCGTGGTCAAGCGTTTTGACTGAACGAACTGTAATTAAAAATTACTATTTTTTCAATTATACGCATTGTACAGATATTAAGGACGAATATTGATTGTTAGGTTATTTCACTGAAAGACGTGTAATCCTTGTAAAGATTTTATTAATACTAAATATTTATTTAAACCTTCGTACCGTTAAAACAAGTGGACTGTATACATATATAAACTAGCTATAGTAAGTTATGATTTCAATTGGACATTCCGCCCGCCAAAGGACGCAGTCCTTTAATAAAAAGATCATTAATACAAAGCAGTACTACTACCAAAAACAATAATGGCCTTATAAAAAAAATTAAAAAATACTAAACATATGACAAACTATGATTGTACTAGAATTTCATAATATAATATGAAATAGTACTGAAAAGTGTTGGTTTACTGAAACAAATTAAATGATAATTTATTTTACGTTAAAGGCCTTAACAAGATATGAATCCAACAAACTGAAGTAAGATTACAGAAAAACACATAATTTTAAATGAATCTTACTTACTACTTATAATAATGATGACATTTGGAATGTAACGCTCACAATGCCGCCCGCCATTTAAACTCTTACTCTACATTTACACAATAAATTGTTTTTAAAACCTAATGTATCAAAACAACACTATAGTAGACAGTAAATACAAATTAAAATAATGAGCTTGCTCTCCACATATGACTTAAAATGCAATTATTAACTAATGAGGTTTATGTCTTTTCTTTTGTAAGAACACAAATTTTACTGATAGGGCGTTTAAAAACATTATTTTTACATTTTATTGACACAACTCGGGTGATATTATCTGGGCCAGCATGTTTTTGAACAATTTTACCTAATATCCACTTACTAGGTGGAACATTGTCTTCTCGGATAACAACTATGTCACCGATTTCTGGTTCAGCATTTTTCGTATTCCACTTATATCTTTGATTAAGGTTGACCAGATATTCCTTATACCACCTGTTCCAAAAATCGGAGACCTTTTTTTGTACTAATCGCCATCTTTCCAGATAACTTACATTACATAAATCATAATTCTCATCGATTAAATTAATTATAGGTTCTCCAATCAGAAAGTGGCCTGGTGTCAGAGGGAGAGCTTCGTTACTATCGTCACATAATACTGTTAAAGGCCGAGAATTTAAACATGCCTCTATTTGGGTTAGAACAGTACTAAGTTCCTCGTATGTTTGAGTAGTGTCTCCAATAACCTTTTTAAGGTGTCTTTTAGTACTACCAATTTTGCCTCCCAAAAACCCCCGAAATTCGGTCCTTGAGGGGGGATAAAATGAAAAGAAGTACGCTCTAACGTTAACAACTTAGATATTTCAGCCGGAAATAACGATTTGGCATTATCGAACAAATCTCTCAGCTGTTTCTCTGCTCCTACGAAATTGGTGCCATTGTCACTGTAAAGGTCCTTGCAGTGACCACGTCTTGAAGTAAACCTCTTAAACGCAGCAATAAACCCCTTTGTCGTCATATCAGTGACTGCTTCTAGGTGTATGGCCTTGGTTACCATACATACAAATAAGCAAATATATCCCTTATAGGATTTGCTTCCTCTGCCTGGGGATTTTATGTTAATAGGTCCAGCATAATCAACGCCAGCTGACTTAAAAGGTTTATTGGGTTTCAAACGCACTTCTGGTAATTGACCCATTAGCTGTGTATGTTTTTTTCAAGGAATATCGTCTACAGGTCACACATTCTTGATAACATTTCTTTGACAGGTCCCTAACTCGAAGAATCCAAAATTTTGATCTTAAATAATTGAGCATTGTTTGTGGGCCTCCATGCAACAATTTTAGGTGGGCATCCTCAACTAATAATCTGCTAAGATGATTCTTGGGAGGCAGTATAATAGGGTGCTGTGTGTTATAGTCTGTGTGAGATTGTTGTATACGCCCACCGACCCGCAAAATTCCATTATCATCAACTATAGGACAAAGACTTCGTAGTTTACTCTTTCTAGTAACACAACCTTGAGACTTTAATTGTTTGAATTCTTCCTCAAAATCATACGCTTGAACTTGTTTAATGCATAGTAGTAAGGTTGACTCAATTTCTGTTACTGTTACGAACTTTTCAAATTTATCTCGCTTTTCTTTAGGTCGTCTTAGATTTAACCATCTTCTACAATACGAAATTATTTTTAACATTTTATTCAAATTCGAAAACTTCGTCCAAATTAACTCCTTGCATGAGCTTACAAAGGTAGTCAATGTTTTGACCTTCTCCTCTTCACAAGTATCTTCTATATCCGTTGTGTCAAAGTCTAATTTTAATTCAGACAACCAAGTCGGTCCGTTCCACCACAACATATTATCCACTAAATCTTGAGCTACGGATCCTCTTGAGGCACAGTCAGCTGGATTCATATGGCTAGCAACATGTCCCCACTGTTCATAATCTAAAATGGTTAATATGCTGGATACTCTATTGCTCACAAATGTGCTCCATCGACTTGCACCACTTTTTAACCATGCCAAGACTATGGTTGAATCTGTCCATGCGTATAGATTTTCTTTAGAAATGTGCATTACTTGGGATACTTCTGAAATGAGTGTTGCTGCCATTGCCGCACCGCAAAGCTCTAATCTCGGTATTGACATTTGTTTTTGCACGGGAGCAACCTTTGTTTTAGCTGAAATTAATTTAACATACACATTATTCTCACTTATTACTCTGATATATACAACTGCTCCGTATGCTACTTGTGAGGCATCTGCAAATACATGTAATTCTATTTTAGAATTATGTACGACACTTAACCATCTTGGTACTCTTATACTATTTATAAATTTTAAATTGTTTCTATAAGCTAACCACTCCTCAAGTAAATCTCCGCTTACACACTGATCCCATTCTAGTCCTGTTTTCCATAATTTTTGAATAATAATTTTCGCAACAACAATAATAGGTGCTATCCATCCTAGAGGATCGTATAACTGAGCCACTTCTGATAGAATATTTCGTTTTGTTATTGCCTCTCTAACTTGCGACATATTCACAGTGTATTCAAAGCAATCTGTAGTCCGATTCCAATGCATTCCTAACACTTTAACTAAACTATTGATTTTAATTGGTATTTCATTATCATCTCGTTTTTGTTCTCCAATATATTGCATTACATGTTCATTATTGCTACTCCATTTTTGAAGCTCAAACCCACCTGATCTCATTAGACCATTCATGCTATTAAAGATATCTCTAGCCTCTTCTACAGTCTCGCAACCCGTCAAAAGATCGTCGATATAGTAATCTCGTTTGGTTATTTCAGCAGCGACTGGATAATTGGTGTTTTCATCATCAGCAAGTTTTTGTAAAGTACTTACTGCAAGATACGGTGCACAGGCTGTACCAAACGTTAGTCTCAAAAGTCTGTAATGTATGATTGGTTCATTTGGTGCGCTTCTCCATAAAACTCTTTGAAAGTGGGTGTCTTCATCTGCCACACGTACCATCCTATACATTTTAATTATATCCGCATTAATCCCAATTTTATGAATCCTCCATCTCATTAAAATATGCCGTAGGTCTTGTTGTAACTTAGGGCCTAAACGAAGATCGTCGTTTAGTGATACGCCGTTAACGCCCTTGCATGATGCGTCAAAGACTACTCTGATCTTTGTCGTAGCCTTATTTTCACGCACAACAGCGTGATGAGGAAGATATACGGCTTTGTGGTGATTTATATTCTCGGGTTGAACAGGAACCATATGGTTTAAATGTATATATTCCTCCATAACCTTAGAATAATCGTCACGCAACTTATGATTTTTCGCCAATTTTTTCTCTAAATATTCCAATCGTTTAGTTGCTATATCACACATTTGACCGTTAGCGCACTCTGGAGTTTCATTTTTAAATGGAAGCTTAACTATATATCTTCCTTCCATATCTCTTACTGTTGTAGATTCATAAAATTCTTCACATAATTTCTCTTCTTCCGACATTTTCTTGTGTATAGAATTAGGTTCATTCTCTAACTCCCAAAATAGCCTAAGCATATCATCATATTTACAATTATCATGCAAGTTAGTTACATTAATGTTTGGTGAAGCGGTTTTTTTTGATATCCTCCCAGATATAACCCAACCTAAAATAGTATTTTGTGCAAGTAAATTACCTGTTGGGTGTTTCATGATTCCGTCTAACAAAACGTCGCTGTAGACCTCAGCTCCAAGCAGAATATCTATTCTCCCTGGTGTAGTGTATCCTGGGTCAGCTAACTCAATTTTTTCTAAGTCTGACCACTCAGGTGTGTAAAGATTATCAGTGGGTAAAAATGTTGTTAATGAACGCAAAACATATGCTTCTACTCTTATTAACGTCTGAGGATTGTGGCGTGATTTCATGCAAAGTGAAACCATGTGTTTAATTCTCGTTTGCCCATCTCCTAGACCTGACACAAAACCACTAACTGATTCTCGTTTAAGGTTCAATAATTGTACCGTTGCCTCAGTAATAAATGATGCCTGCGACCCTTGATCTAATAAAGCTCTAAAAATATATTTGCAACCATTCCTACCTTCAACTAACACCTTAGCGGTGGCTAAAAGTACACAATTTGTTTTCACATACTCACTAGCGAAATTGGCTACAATGTGTGTATCATTAGACAAAGGACACGGCTTACCTCCGGACAATTCATTGACAATACCTGTAGGTGTAGTTTGCTTACTCTCTCTTGTATTCTCCATATTAAGCTCTCTTTCGAAATGAAGGAGTGAGTGATGTCGCCGACCACAGCGTCTGCAACTCGTTGACTGTCGACATCTCATTACCGAGTGTGATGGTGCAAGACAATTAAAACATAATTTATTATTCTGGACAAACTCTTGCCTGTCTTTCACCGATAATTCGCCAAACCTCTTGCAATTAAAAATGTAATGGTCACTCTGGCACAATGCACATTTAATTTCCTGACGCTTTGCTTCCTTGTTCACGTTTGTATGAAATGATTTAGGTTTCGGTATCGGTTTCGACTGAATCATTTTAATTTCATTACTTTCAATCATCTCTAAAGATCTGAATCTAACTTCTAAAAACTCCCGTAACTCCGACCATGTTGGTAACTCGCAATCAATCGTACTCAACTTTTGTTCCCACTGCTTCATAGATTCGGGATCTAGTTTCGACACTACGAAGTAAATTATGACCAAGTCCCATGTATCGGTTTCCACGTTCATGTTATTGAGAGCATTCAAGCATGTAGAAGTAGTGTCCACTAATTGTTTACTTAAACTTGCTGACTCTGTTTGTATACTCTTTTGACTAAATAAAATCTTGAGTATTGCGTTACAATTAAATCTCTTATTATTGTAACGTTTCACTAAAAGGTTCCACGCCTCTGTGTAATTTGCATCCGTTATGGAAAAGTTACGTAATAAAGTTTCAGGCTCTCCCAATAAATTTGATTTTAAATAATGTAGCTTTTGCACACGTGACAAACTGTTGTTATTATGTATGAGTGAATAAAATAAATCATAAAACGTTTGCCACTCTTCATATTTACCACTAAATGTAGGAATCTGAATTGTAGGTAGTTTAATTTCAGTATTAATCTGCCGTGGTAAAATCGGTGTGGAGGCTTGTACATATGAAGATTCCTGGCATTGAGTTTCTAGAAACGGCTGTAAATGTTCTTTCAAAGTAGATTTGTATGTTATGTATAATTCTTCGAACGTATCAAAAACATTATCTTCAAAGTATGAATCTTCTCGCTCTTCGTCTTTGGTAATTTTAACTATAACGTTTTTGTGGCCATCTTTAAAGTCTCGCCAAAGTTGTTCCAATTGTTCTAATCTCGTTTCTATGTAACTCTTTTTAATCCTCTCTTTTGGCGACTTTCTGTAGTTAATTTCAGCCCGTTTTAAGTTTTGCAAAAGCTCTTGCTGATATACTAAAAGATCTTCCATAGTTCTCTTTAACAGGTAACTTCTTCAACACAACACAACACAAAATTCGTAAAAATCACACTGAATCACTGTTATTTCAATTGTCACTTAGTTATGCGTATTCAATAATTTATAATCCCATAATCATAACTATATGTTCGTATAACCAAAACTCACTAAAATTGCAACAAAACTCAAGGCTCTATTCAATCCTTATCAGTTTGATTGACAGCTCTATTGTTCATCGTTAGCTCGCGCTCGGTCGATCGGTAACAGATATCCGGCTCGAAGGACCATAATGTACAGATATTAAGGACGAATATTGATTGTTAGGTTATTTCACTGAAAGACGTGTAATCCTTGTAAAGATTTTATTAATACTAAATATTTATTTAAACCTTCGTACCGTTAAAACAAGTGGACTGTATACATATATAAACTAGCTATAGTAAGTTATGATTTCAATTGGACACGCATACATAATTTTTTTTTATAATATATTAACACATAAACAAAATTCTGTACTTTATAATTAAGCTTATTTTCATTTTCACTTGACCAATAAACTTTTTTTTTATAAAAAAAAATGATATTTTTTCATAACATTTTAGCGTCACTGGGTACAATGGTTATGCCGTGAAAGGACTTCGTTCTTATTTGTATATAAATGTATCTTGGACTCTTTCTCCTTTTCTTGGAAATATCGCGTTTTTAAAAGATGGCAACCCTGATTTGCGGCCATTTTTTCAGAGGCAGCCATATATCATCATATAAGGGCATTTTCATCTTAAATGGCGCAGGTTTTATAAAGAGACTTAATTTTTTTTAATCGTTTTATGACTAAAAATCTACGAATTATTATAATTAAATATGCAATTTACATGATTCATCAGTAAGTTTTAGGTAGAATCACGTATATTATCTTTTATTTTAGATTTTTCTAAGTAGATTGGAAAAAAGTTGTCTTTTTAGTAACAAAAGCAAACCGCCCTAAAAACTAACGTAATTCAAATAAATTAATGAAATCGCTCTTTTACAGTTTTTAGTGTAATAATCTATGAAATTAAATATTGTATTTAAACAAAAACATATTTAATTATTCATAAAATTCGAGAATTTTGTCCGTATCGTAACATATTGTCCAATTGCAAGGTTTATTTTTCGAATTCTATTTTAGATGAGGAAAAAAGTTCTAAAATCATATAATCATACCGTAGGTATTTTATTTTTCTTTGTTTATAATATATACAAATTATCATATTTATCTTAATATCCAAGATTTCTAAGGAAATAAGGCCACAACATTTAGGGACAGTTACTAATTGGACATGTGATGTGATGAAACAGAATTATTAGGAATAGTGTTCACTGGCTATAATACTCTCATAAAATTCTATTATTTTAAAATCCTACATATAATACTCAGAAATATTATATATATGCATATGTCGATATTTTCTACCTATATATAAAATGCACATTAAAATATGTATTATAATGAAACACGTTAAAGTACTATAAAAATATTTATTTGGTACAAAAACAAAAAATGTCATAACGAAAAATAAATTATACTTTAGATGAGATGGTACAAAAACGAAAAATGTAATAACACAAAAGAAATTAAACTTGAAATCAGTAATCACTTGTAATCATGTAATTTTTGCATTGACTACATTGTTTGGCCGCACCAGAATAGGATTGTCGGTCGCAACGCAAGTAACTTCGTTTATTATTTCTTCCATAGATTTTTGCTTTAATGGTCTATATACTTGCAAGGCTTTATGTTTTAGATCAATGTTAGCGTGTTTGATGCATAAACATGTATTCCTTGAACTAGGTTTTGGGTAGATTACGTAAAATGCCTTGTATTTCCACAGGGTTGTAATTCCATATTTCCCTCCCAACTCTTTATATTTTTTGTGTAAATTTTGTAATGTATCGACTGAGTATCTTATTTGACGCTTTTCTTTACCCTTTACCCTGCACTCCTATTTTCCCGCTGTTGCTCTGCTAATGTCTTCTCTTAACCAAAATGTTTCGATTTCTACAGAACACGTGAGCCTTTGGTATTTCTGTTTCACCAGAGTCGTTCTTTGAAGTCCCATTTATTTTGCGACATAGGTCTTATTTCCGTTCTTACAGTTTTTTATTATTTTATCTGCTTTTCTTGAAGTAGTTTATTATAATGTCTCAAAATCGGTCTCCGCTTTAGAGTAAATGATTTTTTAGAGTTTCTTTAATTGGGTCCTTTCTCTTCGGTTCCATAGCTCTCTGCTTTCTTTTTTCTATTTTCTATTTGTTTCGATTTCTAATCTTTTCCTCTTCGGTCATTTCAGATACCTTCTTTCTTTTGGCTTTCATTCGCGCTAACTGTTTTTTTCTAACTTCTTCAGCCTTTTCTGGGTTGTTTTTTAATTTCTCTCGATACCTTTTGGCTCTTTCAGCAGATGTTAACGCCATTGTTGCCATTAAAGTGATATCACCACTACCTGTAAATTAAGAAAACACACCTGTAAGTACCAACTACCTATTTTTTTTCTATCTTTCTAAAAAGTTGACATCATAAAATGTTATTACTTCAACGTGTGTACAGTAAGCTTTAGATGTCTGTTTCGTAACATTTTTGTCCATCCTATAGTAACGGTTGCTAACCAGACGTGACGAATACGTACCTCAATAATCAATTTAATTAAATACTAACTAAATATTATCAGAATCTTTTCAAATTAATACTTTTATTCTTTCAACAGCGTTGAAGCATTACACAGACCAAGAAGAAATATAGTCAAACTTTGTAATTACACAAATAAACGTTACTAACCTCAATAGATTTTTCTTGACCACACTTTTGTGATGAGCTGCGTGCTGCTCCAGCCGGGCTTCTTTCGATACTAACTTTAAAATGGCGCTTTCTACATTGACAGTTTAGCTTGGGGCTGCTATTAAAAACCAAATTTATCCCGAAAATGGGCATTTTAATAAAAAAATATGCGTTACAAAACAGACATGTCCGGCAGTCGCGAATTCGTTAGACAAGATTATTATGAATTTATTTAATACATTGTTTAATAAATGAAGTGAAATACTTAGTTTAAATGCTTACACAATATCTAACAATGAAAATAAATTATCTCAATGTTAGCCGTCATACAAAATTTTTGATAAAAATCGAATGTAAGGAGGCAGTTTGTAGTTGTGACAGCACAAATTCAGACATTTTCGAATGGTTTTTAATTAAAATAAAATTGGAATAACATTTTCTCGGGAGCTAAATTACGAATTCATGCAGATTTATAAATAATCTTTCGGTTTCATAAGCTTCTTCTTAAAAAATAACGTTCAATCTTTTTTTACAACAGTTTATTTCCATGATACAACCGAAAAACAGCCTGCACCGTTTAAAGTAAAAATCCCCATAAGGAAAAAAAATAGCTTTAATTTCATATAAGAAACATGCGTGTAACATATGAACGTATAAAACATACCAAAATATAACCTGTTACCTGGCTGTGAGGTAGTTGCGGCCAAATGTGCAACGGCACCTATCGATTTTTAAATTCTCTATATACATTTTTATCATGTGGGTGGTATTATATTTGAAAAACAAGTGAACGAAATTTTTCTCCAGAAAATAATAAACATTAATTAAATTAAAATTACTTGCGGCCACTTTTGCCCGGCTGCGTGCTGTCAGTATAATCTCCTATTCATAAACTTATGTTAAAATGTGTGTTTGACTCTGTACGCCATGAACGTAGAGATTCAGCAGTGGGATCTTATACTATAAGCAATAGAAACAACACTTGAAATAATTAATAAATTTATCTATGATTTATATCAGTTTATTTATAGTAAAGGAACTACCACCATACCACCAGGTGTACGGCCGGTGGTACGGTGGGTCCGGAGGGGTCTTGCTGAGCCCTTTAGTCGCAGCGTTGAGAAAATTAATTACAATGTGTGAAGATTATGCGGTAGCCCATGGGCTCAGATACAACGTGCTCAAGAGTGAGCGCATGGTGTTCAGAGCTGTTGGTAATCATTACACCATAGTTCCCCTGTGTCTCTAAATCGAACTCCCGTAATAGAGTAACGCAGTTTAAGTATCTGGGTCACTGGGTAAGCGATGATGATATGGACATAGAAAGAGAACGGAGGGCATCGGCTGTCCGATGTAATATGCTTGCTCACAGGTTTGCTCGTTGTACTGATGATGTAAAAATTACATTATTTAAGGCCTATTGTGCATCTTTTTACACATATGCTTGTGGGTGAAATATCCGCAGAGGGCTTGCAACGCCTTTCGCGTCCAATACAACAATGCGTTCAGGGTTATGTTAGGGTTGTCACGTTATTGCAGCGCCTCAAATATGTTCATTCAAGCATGAGTAGATGGCTTTTAGCCATTATAAGAAAACTCATAGCATCTGGGTGGAGTCGCTTGCGCGATATCTATAATTGCATCCTGAGCAGCATAGCTGAACACCTGTATTGTCCCATACTAGGACATTAGCTGGATATGCAAATGTAAATTTTGTATAAAGGATTCATGTATTAATTTATTGTCTCTTTTATTTTTATCTTCTAACAAGTAAATATTTAAATCTTTTTGTTCATGAAAACCTCAAGAGCGACGGGGGCGTATACCCGAGGTCGCGGGTTCGAATCCCGCCTGTGTCGAAATGTTTCTTTCCTTTATTTATTCTTTATTTATAAGTAAATATTTACTAACATTTGTAAATTTAACAAGTTTGTATTATTTTTTATGGACTGTATTTTTTGGATGGATTGTCTGACATAAAAAATCTTTATTTATTTAATTTATTTATACAGGGTGGCCAATCGGGTGACGTTATTTTTTTTTAGATAGCATGTACCGAGACCTATCCAAAACACCCCCATGTATGTTCAGCGATTATTGATAGTTTTCAAGTTATGTTTTTTTTTTGAAAATTTAGAGATTATCCAGATTTTTCAAGAAATCGTTAAAAAAAGAAACTAAAATGATTTCCGGCTTTTATTTTTTGCCTACTTTCATTTCCAATAAAGAGAACCTATACATCCGAACAATAATTAAGTACATTTTGAGCACAAAGTTTGAAATAACTGTTTTTTGTCAGGAGAGCAAAAATTTCAAAAAAAATTTAATTAACTTATGCCTGGTTCTGAAGCTCCAAACTAATCTTAAGGGTTCCTTGTACCCTATAATGTATGTCTACCGAGTATGAACCCTTCATATAGCGGAGTATGCTGAGGGGAATTCGTCAGATTAGTAAAGAAATAACAATCGTCTAAAAAACTTGAGCGCGTCAGATTAAGTAAAGGTAGATTAATTACATTTATAAGAGTGTATATCTAGAAAATCTGACGATTTGGACGTGGCGTTAAGAGATTAGATGGTGAAGAATCTACAAGCGCTCGATACGTGTGACGGCAATGTTCCTGCGATGGTGTTTTGGCGTAATATTTATGCAGGCGTTAAGTCTGATCATTGTTGTTAAATTTAATTTAAAATGGATAGAATGACGATATCCCTTGCATAAATCGTCAGATTAGTATACAATGGTTATCAGAAACATAAATCGCGTTTATACTGTTAATGGCTGACACGCTCGAGAATTTCTATACAACAATTTTTTTAAATGTTTATACGCTCTGTCCCCCACTAAAATGAAAACTTGTAATAGACTTTTTTTCATTTTGAAACATAAATTATCAAATCCAATAGGTTTCTACGACGCTAGAGCAACTGCAAATTTAGCATTAAGGCCTCCCCTACTATTGGTCCAATATCGGGATGTCGTCGTTATCTAAGATTAAGTAAAATTACTTCAAAGTGAACGCTAAACACAATTCCACTTCCACTAGACTTGGATGGTGAAACACAGCGAATAACACTTGTTCTAATAACTGACATGTAATTTGCATTAAAAAAAAGTCTGACGTTGACGTTAGTTAACATGACGTCATATGCAATCACAAACAAGGGATTACGAACGATAATAATATTTATTTAATGGTATTTGTGCTATTCAAACTGAAACAGTCGCAGTGTTTGTAAATTTTGTATAGTTTTACTATAATAATATAGTTGTAGATATTTTGTTACGACTAGTTTTTGTGACGAACCTAACTTAGGATTCTTGTAACTGTTTGGGAGTTGGGACGATGTCCCGCAAGCGTAACAGAGTTCAAGAAAATATAGCTGTTGTTGAAGATATGACATCCAAAGTACTAGAAAGTGGAGAAGGACTTAATGGGGTTGAAGAGAAGGAAACAAAATCTGCTCTTGGAGAGATATCGGTAAGTTAGTTTCTGAATGATATAATACGATTTTAAAATTAACCTCTATCACCCTATTTTTTAATGTATGAATATCACTGTATGAATTTGTCTTGGAATATCTCCACCTGGTGGGTGTTCTACGAAGCCAAACAAAAAAAGTGGCTAGGGAATTGTTCACTATAAAGCCCTTGATTCTGTCATGAATTTTGGGATAGCAGCCGTAAAGGTAGGTTGGAACGTTGGGAAGATATTAATTCTATTAATTATTTGATGCATGAACTTAATTACATGTTAAGGAAAAAATATGTAATTAAGATTAATCGACAAGCAGTCTGAAATAAAAACATTTCATTTAATTGATATTTCGTTTTGTAACTGTAATTTAATTGGATAATTGGAAAATCTGGTTCCAGTAATATTAGAAAAATACACTTAAATTACATACATACGTACATCATTCAGCCACTTTTGGAAAGTTAAGTGGGGAAAAGATGGTAAAATAAAGGTTGTATAGACTTAAATTAATCGCAAGTAGAAAGAAAAACTTGCCTTTTTGTACACAAATTGATGATAATAATGTATTTCTATAAGAGACATTCTGTAAACAATCTACATTGATAGCTTTAATTAATTTAAAAATACATTCAGGCAATTTAAATCTGTTCATTGGTGATTTATTATCCTGGTCCTGGTAATAAGATGTACAATTTTGACTATATACCCATCTTCTTTTAGACTAACCATCAATAAGACTGGATAGAATGATTGATTTAAAAGCGATAAAAAAGACACTAAAATATTTTTATTAGGATGGTGTACTCCTTACAGGATATGTCTAATAAATAAACAACTATGTCGTAATATTTTTGATGTAATATATTTATTTAAACAAATATTTAATTCTTATACATTCAAAGGTTTTACGGTTTTGTTAGAAGCTTTTCAAATTATACTGAGTTAAATCCTAGTATGATATAAAGCCTGTGAACATAAAATAAATCTGTCTCCCCACATTGACTATCCGAGCGCCTATTGTTAAAACGTGACTTGAAAATGTTATATACAACCAATGTATTGATAATTTAGCTACAATTTAAAAAAGCATTCTGTAGTTGCTGTCATACTATAAAATGGATTGAATAAATGGTTAAATATTCATCACAGGAAAAAGTTTTTCTTTGAATATCTATATCATATAGATTTTATATTTCTTACTACCTAGTCTATTATATGTTTCTATTCTAAGTTATTATACAACTTTTGAATATACTTTCTCACTTATAAACACACTTTCTTTGATCTAAATATGACTGCATGGTCTATGCCAGCGACATTACGTTTTTCTGCTAACCAATGGAATATGTTTACACATCATTGCTTAGGTTAAAAATATGTTGCTCAATATTGAACCAATAATATGTTTACATGGACATCCAGGCATTTATCTCATACTTAAAGTAAAATTCTAACCTACCATTTAAATTACTCTATAGTCTAATTAGTTTCCCACTGGTGAGGGTTTGTAACCAATGCATACATTCCGAGTTATTCCTCAGCAATTTCTGTAGCGATAATTGTAAATAAGTTATATTTATACAGCAATTCCATCATTGGGCGCGATTTTACTGAATCCTTAAAATGCCGTTTCCACCGTTAACTCAAACTGTAACTGTAGGAGCTGAAAGTTTTTGGTTATAAGAACAATATCTTTAGAATCTAAACAAATCTTCTACACCCACAATGAAAGCCCTACTTTGCCTTGAAATGTTAATTATATATCTTATTATGGAGTCATGAAGCCTACAGAGTGACTAACAATTAAGTATGCGTTAGGTCACCTACATTTTGAAATTGAAAGCGGTGTTGTTGGATCGATAGGTCTGTGCGTGTGTTCGTATGGCAGCCGGCCAACTATGCGTCTGCGGACGGTGGCGTGATCGCACGAAACACCGCTCGTTTTACCCTATCATATGCTGCTAGGCTAAAAATTACATGAATAGCTTTTTCATGCATCAGTAATACACACAAAAAACGCACGGTCATGCCTTGAACATCTTTGTACGATTAGGATTGGCTGAATACTGACACAAACGATAGAGAACGATTAGATACTAAGTGTTAATATAGCGAGAACTTAACATGATACAATTTTCGAACGACAGCACATAATACAAATTGAGTTGTATAATAAATTTCTTAACAATATTTATTTAGTAATGTTCAAGTCAATGTTTTAAGTATATTTTTGAAGTGGACAGAAAATGCTTGACATGACGGCCTAGCTACATGAAAGGTCACAAAGTGCGTCATGCTATGGTTTCGCCGAAAATCCGAAATTATTCATAGTTTTTTTAATTGAAGAAATGTTGTTTTCTTATCTGATACATAAATATACAACCGAGAAATACAATATATATACTTTCTCGGCAAACAATTATCTGATAAGTTGTTGAATCAGTTCTACAACTAGGATTGGCTAATTCATTTTCCTCCGGTCATATCAACAATCATTTTGAGACCTTTGATGGTAAAAAACTAACTTAACTCGGTATTTTTCGTCAATTCATATTATCAAAAGGTAAAGCAAAGTATAATAATGTAAATCCTAAATGCCAATCACGTTATAAAGTTGCATAACAATAATAGAGATGATACGAGTGGCGGGGCAGAAGAACAAAATAGAATGGCATTGTTTGAGTTCCACATGATGATAGTAATAATAACAGCCTAAAAAGACTATTAGAAATTCTCTAGGTAGCATAAAATCAATCGTTTTAGTACAGCGATATAACTTAGTAATGCCGGAATGTGTGTTGCCGTTGTGTTATCCCCTCATTTTAGCCAGCACTTACCCATTTCTTCTCGTGGGTGTCGTATGGTAATTTTTAACCGCCGAAAATCGGAGGAGGTTTTAATTCGACACGTATGCGACCCATCCATCACCAACTATACTCTATTTTACAATCTTTTCCAAAAGCGGTTCTGGAATTTCTAACTCAGAAGCTCTGGCTACCCGTTCCTGGGATCTATAATCGTGAGACTCGTGAGTATTTGTATATTTGTAATTTCTATTTATGCTATCTACTTAGCATTGGCATAGGTATATTATATTTGATATAATAATCGAAAGATTGTCGGAAAATTATTGATAGTGTTTATTACACTAAGCAAATCGCAAATTGTAATTCTACATAAGATCATAAAGTTTTTTGGGAGGTTGTTTTCTATCTTATTTTTAATTAGAACTTGTAAATATTATTTTGAAATATACTTCATATATTGACTATCTCTTCACACTGAAAATAATTGCCAAAATATTTATTTACTGATACTGTTTACTAAGCAAAGTTGTGCCAAGTACGTATTGAGTCCGATTAATAACACAATTCATAAAAGTTGCAAACACTAGCTTAACATTACCATTCTTTAAATCGATGTTTTTAATAACCGCAAAGTCTTTAAATTTTTATGTTGGTTAGATTATATAAATAAACTTCTTTCCATGTATTCTGTAGAATAAATTAGAAAACACTTTATTGCACAACACAAAGGAAATATTTACAAAATTTCAGTACAAAAGCAAAAGTACAATTGGCGGTCTTATCACTAAAAGCGATTTCTTCTAGACAACCCTTGGACGGTAAGATCTATCTATAATGTAAGTTGCATTTTTGAAAACATGGAGGAACAAATTGTAATAGGTTGCCAATGTTCTATGGTTTCAAACACTTATGTTGCGCATCTTAACTCGGTGTTAACTCCTGTGGAAGTAGTCATCGGGGCACTCTGTCAATATAGGTCTGTACATTTGTGTCAGTCAATGTTCATATAAAAGAACGTATACTTGCAATACTGAATAAAAGTATGCATAATGCTAACGTCGATCTCAGAATACCGTATAGAATTCATGAACTTAGAAATAATATAATATATATTTTATCCATGCAGAACGATGATGTCATCGAACTTATTTATAAAATATGATTAAATATATTACAATTACAGTATTTGTAATATGACGCAACAGGTTATGGAACGGAGCAAGTCTAGTGAATTTCATTGAACCGTATGATAATATTCTTAGAATATGTTCTGACCTCTGTATCATCGGCTTTAAGGAATGACTCAGATGTTTCGCTATATTGAGTCATGTCGGTATACCCGGGGGTATGCTAAATACTTGCGTAATAATAAATAAAGGAAAGAAAAATTTCGTCACCGAAATCCCCGAAATCAAATCGAAATCGAGGTCGCGGGTTCGATCCCCGCCGGTGTCGAAATTTTTCTTTCCTTTATTTATCAGTAATAATCCCCACATGAGGTTTTCATGAACAAAATCATTCAAATTACTAACGTAATGTTTTATTGTCAAATGCATAGGCGATTTAAGTAGAATTCGGCGAAACTGAAACCAAGTGCAAATATATTGATTATCGTATATATTTTTTAACCGAAAATGGTAAAAGCATGCTTTTTATTTCACCTTTCGTTATTTTTATAGTTATTACGCAATTACTTTGTATTTTTTTATGATATGTTAGTTCTTAGTTTTATGTTAGAGGGGTTTTCCAAGGTGATCGACCAATTTTCGTTGTATACTCCTTGAGACAATATCTGTATATAAAATTGCATATGTGAGTAACATAGTAGTGTATGAGATTAATTTCAGCTTGTAGTCTTACAAAAATAAACTGTAATCTGTTTATTATGATGGTTTTATCAAATTTGGTACAGTAGCTAAAAAATATAATAAAAAAGCACAGTCTTGTTAAAGAAAGAAAGCGGCTTGTTTTTCACAAACTACAAAGACAAACTGATGATTTAATTAACAAATTCTCATTGTAAATGTTAATTAATTTTGGCGCGATCTGACAAATATCTCTTGCTGATTTCACATTCAGTTTAATACTCATTTCATATCTGCTCTTTATTTGTTACATAATAATAAACATAACATAAACGTTCACGCCGAATATCCCCGAAGGGGTTGGCAGAGGTACTAATACTTCTGAACATCACGTGACTTTGTCACCTGGTGTTCAGAGTACCCACGTTTTGCATGGACAGTGTACTCACGTGATAGGGGGCAGGCCTATCGCCGTTATATACGAATACACTGTCACATGACTAAGTACAACTCAGCCATGTGGGTTTCCTCACGATGTTTTCCCTCACCGTTAACAACCATGATAAATTAACCACACATGTCTTTAGAAAAGACAAATTGGTGTAGGCCCGACCCAGGATTTGAACACTAGTCGTTTGAAATCCCGCCTCAATAAAACGTTCTCATTCGGTAAACTCTGATTGCCGCTCAAATCTCTCCTACTGTATTGTAGTCGTATTGTCACTTTTGTTCTATTAGCCATGAGGACAATTACATCAAGGTGCATGATTATAAACATCATGAATCTACTAATAAATAAAGAATAAATAAAGGAAAGAAAAATTTCGACACAGGCGGGGATCGAACCCGCGACCTCGGGTAAACGCCCCGGACGCTCTGCCAACTGAGCTACCGTGTCAGTTGGCTGCCAGTGCGAAATTCTTCTATCCTTTATTTCTTTTACACGTTAAAGTAGTGTTTGCGTTTCCTACCTCCGAATTTTTACTAATTCGGAAGGCCACTTGTCTACCTTTTCAGATAGAATGCAAATGTTGAAAACGCCTAACTATCACATAATTTAAATCTTTTTGTTCATGAAAACCTCATGTGGGAATTATTACTAATAAATAAAGAATAAATAAAGGAAAGAAAAATTTCGACACAGGCGGGGATCGAACCCGCGACCTCGGGTAAACGCCCCGGACGCTCTGCCAACTGAGCTACCGTGTCAGTTGGCTGCCAGTGCGAAATTCTTCTATCCTTT